>ML786428.1:50760-63807 GCA_009831015.1 Picea engelmannii
TCTATCCTTCGGTTTGAGGTTGATAGGTGGTGTTGAACAACAATTTGGTCTCCAATCCAGCCATCAGTGATTTCCAAAAATTGAAAGTAAATTTTGTGTCTTTGTTGGACACTATCTCCTTCGACATACCGTGCAGTCTGAATACCTCTTTCATAAATATCTGGGCGATATCTATTTCCTTGCAAGTTGATTTGACGGGGATGAAATGAGCAGACTTGCTCAGTTTATCCACCACTACCATAATGGCGTCATTCTGTTTGGTTGATGTTGGTAATCCAGTGATAAAATCCATGGAGATGGTTTCCCATTTCCATTCTGGGATGGGTAAAGGGTGTAATAGTCTTGCTGGGTGTCGATGTTCTGCTTTAACCTGTTGGAATTCTATGCATTGGGACAAATATTTGGCTATGTCTTTCTTCAATCCTAGCCAATAAAATTGTTTCCGGGTGGCAGTGATCATTTTCTGGTATCCTGGATGACCAGTGTATGGTCTTTTATGTAGTTCATCCATAATGAACCTTTTCAAGTCATCACAATTTGGAATGTACAGTCTATCTCTGTAAGTGAGAAAACCTCCTTCGGTCATCTGGTAGCCTTCATATTTTTCTCCAACGGGTTCTTGCTGTAGGTATAGGGTCACAGTCTGAACAAAGGAATCCGTTTCTTGTGCATTATTGACTCTGTTCTTGACATCTGTCTCGCATGTACTCACAACTGCCAGGTGAATCGTTTTCATGCTTCTGCTAAGGGCATTGGCCACCCTATTTTCTTTCCCTTTGATGTGTTTGATTTAAAAATCAAATTCGCTAAGGAGGGCCATCCATCTAGCTTGTCTAGCATTGAGCTTTGGTTGGTCGAACAAATACCATAATCCACAGTGATCTGTCATAAGTAAAAATTTTCTTCCCAAGAGGTAATGCCTCCACATTTTTAAGGCATGCACTATGGCATCCATTTCCAGATCATGAGTCACATAGTTGACCTCATGTTCATTCAATTTTCAGGATTCATAGCAGATCACCTTTCCTTCCTGCATAAGGACTCCTCTGAGCCCTTCCTTACAGGAATCTGTGCACACAAGGAAGTCAGCTTCTGGGTCAACAATTTTCAACACGGGGGCATGGATTAGTAGATGTTTCAAGGTTTGAAATCTTTCTTCACATTGTTGTGTCCACATGAATTTTTTCCCCTTCTTCTGGAGGGCAGTGATTGGACAACCAATCTTGGAGAATCCTTTTATGAAACTCCTATAATATCCCGCTAATCCCATAAAGGATCTGATGTTTGAAACATCCTTTGGGGTAGGCCATTCCTTGATAGACCCGATCTTGTCAGGATCTACCACTACCCCTTCCTTGGACATGACATGTCCCAAGTATTGTACTTGCTTCTGAAAGAAGTCACATTTGCTGAATTTAGCATAGAGCTGATGCTCTCTTAGCATTTGCAGCACAAGTCTAAGATGCTCTTCATGTTCTTCTCTATTCTTGGAGTAGATTAATATGTCATCAATAAAAACTAGTACAAATTTATCTAAAAATTTACTGAGTATATTGTTCATTAAGCACATGAAAGTGGCAGGGGCATTGGTTAACCCAAATGGCACTACCAGAAACTCGTAGTGACCATACCGTGTCCGGAAAGAGGTTTTATGGATGTCTTCACCCTTGATTCAGACTTGATGGTATCCCGACCTCAAGTCAATCTTTGAGAAAATAGATGCTCCTCCCAACTAATCGAATAGATCATCGATCCTGGGCAATGGGTACTTGTTCTTTATGGTTACTTTATTAAGTTGTCTATAATCTATACATAGTCTAAGGGTGCCATCCTTCTTTTTCACAAATAGGACTGGTGCTCCCCATGGGGACACGCTGGGTCGAATATAACCCTTATCCATCATTTCTTTCGGTTGCAATTTGACTTCAACTAACTCAGGTATGCTCATCCGGTAGGGTGTCCTAGACACCAGCATCACTCCTGGTGCGAGCTCTATCGAGAAGTCAATGTCTCTTCTCGGAGGTAGACCCGATACCTCTTCCGGAAACACATCTCTATATTCTCCCAGGATAGGGTGATCATCAGGGCTTGGTTTAGCACCTTCGATTGTCTTCAACACCTGTATTTCATATAGGGGACATCCCTTTCGGCAATACTTTCTCATTTGCAGGGATGATATTTGCCTCACCGAGACAGGTTTTCTTATCCCTTGAAGGGTTATCCTTTTTCCTTCTTTGCTCACACATTCTAAGGTTTTATGGTAATAGTCCAATTTGGCTTTATGGGCAGACAGCCAGTCCATACCAATCAACAGATCGTATGATCCCAGGGGTAATATGTTAAGGGTTGCTTGGGTGGCAAATTCACCTAACATTAACTGGCAAGCTGGTATGACCTCTACCACCTTTCTTTTAGTGCCAGTGGCTAACTGTACCAACCATGGATTGGTTTGTTTTTGTGGTTGTAGCTTACACTTATCCACAGTAATAGGGGCTATATAACTCAAATTTGAACCAGGGTCAATTAAAACAGACACTAGATGGTTGAAAATCACACCTTCTATTTCCACCACTGAAGCTTGGTGGTCAGCTTGGTTATTATCTAAGGCTGAATAAATCTGCGGCACACTCCTTGCCACATCATTGACTGTGGTAGCTTCCTGAATTTTATAAACTTTTTGACTATTCTATTGTCGGTGTGGACAATCTCTTAGGAGATGCTCTTCTCCGCAACCCCAACATTTCAGAGGTTCTTTCTTTGGGTTATTAGTCTTCACTGGTATAGGTCCAGAAGTTTTATTTTCGTCCACCGAGGGAAAGTTCTGCTGGAGTACACTCCGCGCTGGAAATTTCATTCTGGAATTCTTCTTGTAGTTCTTAAATCCTGAACATTTGATCTCCTTTTTCTGAAATTTCGAACCATTCTTCTGTCTCCAGTCTCCACGAGACTCTGCCCAATGTCCATATTGTTCATGAAAATATGTTACTTTTTGAATAATGTCTTCTAATGTCTTTGGCTCGTCGAATTCAATTCGGTTTTGGTATTCCTTGGGTAGCCCACTGATGAAGCGTTGCGCCTTCGCTTTCTCTGCTTTGATGTAGGGTACATATCGCAATAAGTCGAGGAATTTGTTGACATATTCCTCTATAGTGAGTTTCCCCAGTTTGAGTTCATAAAAATCTTTAGCCTTTTCGTCGAAATATTTTTCCGACAAATACTTCTTCCGGAAGTACTTCTCAAACAATTTCCAAGACAGGTCCTCCTCGCGGACCCCTTTCATATTCTTAAGGTCTTCCCACCATATGGAATCCTTTTCGTTCAGATTGAAAGTGGCCACTCGGGCCTTCAAATTCTCTAAAAAATCATGGACTCTGAAATATTTCTTCAGTCCAAGTAGCCAAGCCTCGGCTTCCTCTCCCTTATTTATCTCACCATCGAAGGAGGGAGGTTTGGCCTTTATGAATTCCTCAAATTTATGACTCTTGGAAGTCTTTTGCTTCTTCTGTTTTCTTTGAGAATAGGAACTGGTCCTGCTACTGGAAGAGCCTTCTGAATCGCTATCTTTCTTCTAAGTGGAATGGTCCAGCACGAGTCCTTTACCTCTGGGGTGGGCCTTTCTTGAGGTTCTCCTCTCAGTATGGCCACTGATACGACCATGTTTCTGCACTTCGGGTTCATGCTGCATTTGTCGTTGTAGGTCGGATAAGATCTGCAGTAACACTGCATTAATTTCAGTTTGCTTTTCTTGTTCTTTCATCATCCTTTCATTGTCAGCCTTGCAGCTTTGCAACTCAACCATGAGACTCCTCACAGTCTCGTCTAGGTCTGGAGGGGTTCCTATCGCTCCTCTTTCGTTAGACTCTTCATCTCTATTGTGGGAGACTTCTCCCATCTCTTGGTGAGTCACCATTCTCTGCATCTGTAAATTCCCACGGCTGATCGTCCGCTTAGGTGAAAAGACAAATGCTGATTGTTAGTCAAGAGTTAGATATATTTTTATAATCTGCGCATAATTTATAATTCTTTCACATGCATACACAGTCGGGTTCTCGTTTCCAAGTTTTCAATCCTGGACAAGAGAGTTATGTTAGGGGTTGCTCTTCGTAGGATTACTTCGAACAGAGCTTATGCGCAACTCGTTCATGAGCCCTATCAGGCCGAGTGTTGTAACCATGCTCTGATACCACTTTGTCACATACCCCCTACCTAAATCAGATTTTTCTGGTCTTCTGCTGGACCAGAACCCCTAATTATCCATGGAGGCCCAGCGTAAGCTGGCTCTTTCTCTCTCCTTCTCTGTTCGGGTCATGATCACGATTCAATTTGAACGCAGTGCCTATTTGTATTTGACGCCTCGGCGCTACAGTAATGTCTAATCATTCGACTCTACAATCGTTGAACCCTGACAGGGCTAGTGACCGACCAATGGGGTCGAATCCCTATAGGATCAAAAAATGGCCAATAGGAACAAATCCCAACAAGGGTAGAGAGCCACCAATGAGAACAGGCCCCGTACCGCGGTTAGGTGTAATGCAGGTGGCAGAAAGGGAAACTCGACACAGTAATCGACATGATAGGAGGTGGGGCCTACTTCGCATGCCACACTATTTCGGACCCCCCCCCCCCATTAAAGGCAGAATGGCAAGGGGGGGTCTGGAATCCACTTGAGCGCCATTGATCATGATGAGTTAATCTCGACCGTTCGAGAGTTGCACGTCCAATTCTGGACCCCCCCCCTACCGCTAAAGGAAGAATAGTAAGGAGGCTCCGTAATGGAATCTCAGCCGTAGATATGGACGGGTGGACTCTGGCCGTCCAGATCTGCTCACCGCTTACCCTAAAGCATATTCACGTCCTGGCTTAAGTTGACGTCTCATATCCACATCTAATGGTCATTACAGACCCTAAGATCCTCCGAAAGAATCTCGTCCGTTCATCAGGGTTTTATCATCACGAGAATCCGGACTCTCGATCACGGGATTCCTGAATCCTCGATCCCCAGTTTCCTGATGCGGTTAATCTCTCGACATGTGGCCTCTGTCAATTGGACAACTCAGATCTACTCCGGGGTTTCCACCATGGGAAATCCCGAACTCTTGTCAACAGGAATTCGGATTCTGCGATTCCCGATTTCCCGATGGATGACTTTCCTTTCAGGACTTTTCCTGAATGTTCCGATCGCCACCACGCGTCCTCCTATGATGGACGGTATTGATTGCTTCTCGCGATTTCAGAGTTTCCGCTGCTGAGATATTCTGGCTTCTTGTCCCTTCGATCTCCGAAATGCCGACGGGCTCCCAATCTTGTCCACGTGTCCTCCTATGATGGACGACTCATAACTATCCCGGGGTTTCTACATTGGAAAATCCCAAACTCTTGTCAACAGGAATCCCGATTCCGCGATTCCCGATTTCCCGAAATGGGAGATCTCGCGACATGTGGCCTTCATCAATCAGACGACTCAAATCTATTTTGGGGTTTCCACATTGGAAAATCTCGATCCACTAGGGTGTTAACCCTCGGGTATCTTCTGACAGATCCAACGACTATCGGGTTTTTCAGCTGAGATCTGACGGCTCATAATGGTTCCTACCCATGCATTCTTCCATGACTCCCTGGGCGTGGAAAAGATCCACGGTCCATATACTCTCATGAACCTTGGGGATCTACGGTCCTAAACTCTTCGCTACCCACGAAGACACAGGAAAACCAAGTGGTAAGGCATTTAACGCCCTACTTTCTCCTACTAATCTAACGGTAGTGGGTGACCGCAGATTCCCCGACGAAATCTCGTCCGTCGGTTAATACCTATAAGGTTAAGGTACTTAACCTTCCAGCTCCTTCCTCTGATATGATGGTCGTGAGTGGCCACAGATCTCCTGACGAGATCTCATCCGTCGATTCATTACTTCATCCTTATGATGTCATCTCGGTTTTCAAGAGGGTCGTTCCTCCTTATGCAGGGTTACTAAGGCCTTACGCCTTCACAACCGCCTTCCCGGTTTTGGATGGGCTTTTCAAGGAAGGTATTTCTATGGGGAGGATTACTCAGGGTACTACCTGAGGTATATAAGGATGTCGTCCTCCCGAGAACCAGGCGTGAAGTCTGAATTGGGTTAGTACGCACACAAATAACGAATTCATGAGGATATAAACCATACGTAGTCTTTCCACATAAATATATAACTACTAGTACTGGTAAAAACACCATACATTCATACTTATAATGAAATCATTCATAGTTCACAGCCTATGAGCATAATTATCAGAATAATCACATAAATATATATTTGAAGATGCCAGAGGCAAAACACTTATCAGAAATAACACTAGGGGTCAAGCAACTGCTGAGAAGGGTACTCGTTTCCACCCAATCGTAGGCTTAGCGACTCCCAGCGGATTTACCACTAGCCACCCCCGAGCTGAGACCACGATGTTGTGAGACTGCATCTATGTTTTCCAGTGACCAGGAGCGAAGGTTGCAATCCTTCCTCTCTGCTATCACTCACTCTGCATAATGCCAGAGTTCTCCCCTCGCGTCTGCCCCCCAATCGCTTCTACCCTACGCCTTATCCTCTTGCGAGGTTGCGTGTGGCGTGATTACCCTCGCACTGGCCAGTCATGATGGCTCTACGGATGGGTGGTTCACCTCCCCATCCCTTTTTAATTCTTGAGAAGCCATCAACCTACCAGTCTGCGAGGCATTTAATTCGGGGCCAGCGAGACGCTTTTGGTTCTCCGGGCCAGTGGAGTCCAAATACGGTATTAATTCTCAGTGGAAGTTAACGCCGCCTTTCCAGGTGCCTTCCACCGTCATCGTGGTCTCATTTTCTGCACATCCCCTCTCAACAGTCTTGCAATAAAATTCATAATGATATTCACATTTATTGACCTTTTACTCAAGGTCCATTTACATCACATATTCACATTTATGAGCTTTCCATAGTTCTTGGCCAGTCCAGTTATTTTTACAAACTGGGGGAAACAGGGTGTTACATTACCCATGCATGAGGTGGGTTCCACATGTCCACGTGGCAACCTCTAGTTGGCTCTAACAATGCTCTACTGGCATGTTTCTTTATCTCCACGTGTAAATTAATGTGGTGGGGGAAATCATCGTTGGTGATAAGGAAATCAAACATGTTTTGGTGAACATGTATTTCACTGATGACGAAATTAGTGTCGGTGAATAGTGGGCACTTTCCCTTGGTCCTAGGACTATGGTCTTGTGATAAGCCTCTTTTCCATCGATGCTTAAGCTATTTTTGGGTACGATAACCCCCTTTTGAACTGCAACCAACCCCTTTTTGATTGTGACAAGTCTCTTTCGAACTGCGAAGAAACCCATTTTGAACTGCGACAAGCCCCTTTTGGACTATGACAAGCCCCAAGGGATTAATCTTGCCTTATGCGCACAAGGGCATGGATTTTCTTGATGCTTCTTAATTCTGCCTTAGGAAAATTCAACTCTGAGCTACGTAGAATCTCCTGAAGCTCGACTTTCTTCCTCCAACGTGCTATATCTCGACATTATAACCTTGATAAACTGTCATACTAGGTTAAGAACAAATATGGTACTAACATTTGGTTCCAACGGGGACAACATACCCTTGCGGTCTGCTGAGAACTGTAGACTAAGTGCCTTCTTTTGTTGGGTTATGGAGTCTTCCTGAAAATGACCAAGTGCCTTTCTTCTGTCGGTTTATAGAGTCTGCCTGAACCAATACATCTCCTTCAGACCTGAAAACTGATATGATATGTGACAAAAAATCGCTAAACAACTTATTTCATTAGCAACGTACCTATTTACAGAAGTAATAAATGATGAATGAAGTAAAATTAAAACAAAATCTGCAAACTGAAAGCAAATGGTTGGCTATAAGCTTATTTATGTGCATAACCCTCCTACTTTGATCAGTCCAACAACTTTGATCAAGTGAAATGACATTTCCAGTGGTGCTAGGCAAGTTCATTACTTGTGGGTTGAGCTCCTTGTATGTTCTTTCGCAGAATTAGAATCAACAAAAGAGGAATTTGTAACATCATATGATTATGAGGTTCACACTTATATTATGAAAATACTAGCCTCATACAAATTAAGTCATTTGAAACATTGGCTAGTGTATACTCCAAACAAAATGCCATTGGATCATAAAAAGTATGAGAAATAATAATTAGCTCAACAAGAATTGAGGCTCCCTCTTCATGATGAATTTGAGTGAGCTACTCCTGGATACTCTTCCATTTCTCTGCTTGTGATTCTGATGAAGAAAAAGGAGGAAGTATAAAAACTTTTTCATGAACCCACCATTTAGAAACAATTTGGTCATGGAAAACAAGGGGCAATACATCATCATTAAAGTTACCTTGAAATAGGTTTATAGAATTTTCAGCAACACAATCCACATTTTAATTAATAGGTGTGAAAGACAAAATTGTCTCTTCTTGAAAATACTCATGAATATATCCATAAATGACATCCTTTTCAAACTCAATTCCAGAAAATTCTTTCTCCTCTTTACTGTTGTAGGAATTGATATCCCCTAGCCTAGGGATAACTAAGGAGATCGTGTCTCGAGGCCCACAGGTTCTAGACATGGAGTGTCGAGAATCGAATGACCTAAGCATGGCCCCTTTTTTTTCAAGTACAATCCACATATGGCCAATAGAAATATCCATCACACTAGCCTGGTCCTGAAGTGGCAGTGGGTCTTGTTCCATGAGGCAATGAATCCGGGTATCAAGGTATTTATCACTCTGATTTTTGAAGCACTTGAAAATGTTGTATTGAATCCTTCTTCATTTCATGACGTTTGCTTGGAAATTATGCTCTTTGCCTTGTTTAAACCTGGGAGAGTGACACAATTCCCTAGTAAGTTGATTTCCCTTTAGGATGGGTTGCTACTGAGTGGGTATTTGAAGAGTCATCGTCTGTTCCCTCCATGCTTACCACTTTCCATCTGTATTCCTTATATCTCCCCATCTTTTGGGTATTGAGATTGGATACACTAGGAAGGGTTGTACCTTACTTTGTGGGAAGAAGGGGATAAAGGCCCAAAGGGTAAAAGTAGCTAGAAAGATTTAAAATCCAATTTTGAAACCTTCGAGATGCTTCACCCAAGGATCCTCGAGAAAGTAGTGAAAATATTCTTAGTAAGAAAAGGGGACCCAAAAGATAACATGAACACTCAAGGTATTAGTTGATGGATAGGAGGTCTCATCATGAGCTGACCTATTATGACCATGAACATGTAGTTGTATGAAATTACCACTTATCGGGTCACCAAGCCAGGGTAATGGCTCTTGGTTGCATAGCCAAGAGAAAGGGGGTCTCATCACGAGCCAACCTTCTCATGTCCGTGAAATTTTTTGTGGATGCCACTGTCACCTTTGGTCACCAAGCCAGGACAGTGGCCCTCAACTATTCCCTCGTAGCACAAGAGAAAAGATAAAAATAAATAAATCTAAGAATAAATGACAATGAATGGGATAGGAAACAATTGAATCCATGACAAGGTGCAACTCACCCTCCAAAAATTCACCCACGCGTAAGAATCTACATTTCCATGTTATCACATGCACCCCATGCCCAAATATTTACCCCATGCCACCTCATACACTTGCATGAATTGGAACATAATCCACTTGGGAAACACCCCAAACTTAAGGGGGATTAGCCCAATAGGACACTCTGAGACCCTCTCCAAACCTAAACTTGTCATATTTCAAAATGTCTTTGAGAATTTGTTTGGGGTTAAAAGGGGTTTGATGAACATGTTCAGGTGATTTAATTATTGGATGTGATTTACATGCTATGATCCCTGTGACTTATGAACCCATGGGGGCATACTTTTTGTCTCTACAATACCTTTCCCAATGGATAGGTGCACATGAGGGAATGATTAGCTCAGACCTTCATGAGGGCTCAAAGCCCACAGATGGATGTTGAACCCCCAACCAGGGGGTAAGAAGAGATTGAAGGCTTGCACGAGAAGAAGGAAGGACGTTTCCTTTGGAGGCACCTTGGTAGACCTATACCCAGGGGATATTTCTCCTCCCACATGTAAATTAGCCTTTGAGGGCCCTGGAAGCCATCATGGATACCCTAGACATCATCCAAAATTGAGGTTTTCATCTTGGATGACATTTATGAAGAATTGACACATGTGGGTAGGGTTGCAGGCCTTTGGAGGCCCAACGTTTCACTTTCCCTGCCCAACGTTCCATACTAAGGGCTCAATGTCACCCTAGAGGGTCATGACATCACCCCTGGAGTAATTCTTAGATGTAAATTAATTTTATTTTGTCCAGATTTAATTTTTGTAAAAAACTGGCCAGGTCGGCCCTGTATTATGACCTAAAACTTAATTAAGGTCATTTTTTTGTATAAATAAGCCAAAAGTGACATTTATTTTAGATCACAACTTGTCATTGGACAAGGGGAGGTCTGAAATTTCTCCCTAGTTGGGTGTACTTGGATGAAATAGTCAGGCGCTACTCTTCTTGGAGGCTTGTTTTAGCACATGGATCATTTTTTTGAAGTTTTATATTGATCTTCCATGGTATATTCATGATTATACTTGGTGCATGTAAGTAAAATCTGCATTTTGTCATTTATTGAATGGTTTTATTTTCCCATACAAGATTATGAAATTGCATGGTGTTATCACTCCAAGAAACTCCTTAGGGTTGTAAGCTAAGGATGCTTGGTAACTTAAGAAATAATGTGTAGGTATGCTTGGAACAATGGGATCACTCAATAATTAATGTAATAGACAACTCATCATACATTCAAATGAAACAGTGCTTTTAGAAAACAATAATCAGATCAAGTATTTTAAAAGGAGAGGATGAAGAACACTAATCTTGATTGCCAAATACAACTGGGTGTAGGGCTTAATGCAAGATATAAATAAATCCTTTACTTCAAGTCTATGAGCTCAATAAAGAGATGATAGTCTTTATAAGCTAAGATAAACTGAAATAAAGTACAGAAAAGGAAGCATGAATATTTCTGATATTGAAAGCAAAAGGAGACTGTAATTTTATTATGCAATACGAGTCTATACAGTAGCACAAAATGTATTCCCAGTTTGAACCCTTGTCTCTTAGAAAAGAGGCATTTATAGCCTTTTACAATCGATTTTTAAGATCCTGAAAACTTGGATCTGTATCTAAAAAATAGAAAATAAAACTAACTAAGGCAATCGATAACAAAGACTAGTTGCTAGAACTCGAACTGTCTTCTATATCAATATTTGACATCTGTACTTCATCAGCTTCCAGAATCTGTTGTGTCATGGAAAGGTAAAGGCATCTCTCTTCTGTAGCTGGATTTCTTCAATTAATCATAGTCGAAACTTTAGGAGACCGATTTAGCATTTGGTTTTCAAAATCTCCATGAATCTCTGATGTTGAGTATTTTCTGATTAAGTGGTTAATCCTTTGATGTTCTTGAACTTCTTTAAATACTTTGAAAATCACCTTGCTCCATCTTTAGCTTTCAAAAATTCTTTTTGTGCTTTCACCAGCTAATTCGCCTTATGATTCGCTGGTTAGCTGGTGAAATCTCTGCCTTTCACCAGCTAACTGGTTGTAAATTTACCCTTTGCGCTGGTGAAAGATCTGTCTTGGCCAAAAAGAAACTTTCACCTCCAAAACTGTTATTTTATCAAAAAATTAGCGTGTCTCTGATTTATCTCCTTGCATATTCACAGCAACCTGGGCTAGCACTTGTAGATCTGGGTGTGACTTATGCTTCTGCTTCAATTTTCTAATTTTCCTCTTAAGGCATTTTGCTAACCACCATAAACTGTTATAATCTTTGGTGATTTTCTTCTTTCTCTTTTTGTATTTGACACTTTCACGAGCCAACTTCTCAAATGCTTGATTTGTCTCTGCGAAATTATCAGATAGAGTTTTGTATCTCGCCTTGATTACTCTTTCTAAAACCTCCCGTTGAGCAATCACTTCTTTTAGTTGCTTAATTTTTTGTGATCTCTTTGACTTTTTGCTCTTTGATGTTTCACCTTCATCAGTGAGAGTAAAAGTCTCACAATCCTGTGCAAATTCCATGGAGTGTTCAGGGATTTTAATGGTTGGAATTTCATCTTCTTGCTCTGGCTCTGTTTCTGAGTCTGTGTATGGTAGATTTAGAATATTTGTCTTCTTTTCTGTAGGCTGCTCTGAAGTGGTTTCAAAATCTAATTTTTTCTTTGACCTGTGAGACTTTATGCCGGAAATCCTATCTTCTGGTGGTCCTGGAAAAGTTCTCCTCTTCCTCGAGCTGCTCTGAGGAGTTAATTGCCTTTTTCCATCTCTCTTCTGTTCATTCATGGGCTGAGTTTCGGTTTCAAAGCCTTCCCAAAAAAATAAAATGTTGCCAAGTCCTTCCTCTTTGTCTTAGTTCCTCTAGAATTATCAATTTGATCAGGCCGAAATGACAAAGAGTGATTTTCATACTTAGAGGTTCAACCCTAATCTTTTTACATACTTTAGTTAGGCTTTTATGAAAGAAGAAAGGTAAATTTAGGAGAGTTTTCCCTGTGAAATGATCTAAGAGCTTGAAATGGTATAGCATCAACTTGTCATACCTGCCTTCTGAGGTTATATAGAGGTGAATGCCTTTGAACAGGTCCTGCCATTCATCCTCCAAATGAGAAACTGGCATGCTTTACTTCTATGTGACATTTCTGAATTCTGTCTTAAGATATTCTCTGAAATTGAGATTCTTGGTTGTTGTTGTCTTGAACCAGCTCTGGCCTGATTTAGGTAAGCTAGTTGTTGTAGAAATGGCGGCTTCATCAACTATGATTTCTAAAGAACCCACACATGCTTTGTTTCCATCATACGATTTAGCAAACGCTTTAGCTGTTGTTTGGTGGCAACCATTCTGTAACTTTTCAACATAACCCATGCAACCTGCGTCCGAGAAGTGTTTTTGCACCTCTGGATGTGCTTGTAAAAAAGACAGACTGTCTAATTCTTTCCTTAACAACGAACCACTTCGTTTCCTTTCCATCTGTAACTCGAACCCCAGACAATTTT
>ML786428.1:70187-109590 GCA_009831015.1 Picea engelmannii
TAATCACCTTCATCTTCATCCATCACAACATTTTGAAGAGGGGCCTTTATTCTCTGATCTTCAGTAGGATTCTTTTCTCTTTGCAAAATCTATGTTGGCTGATTATTTCTTCTGAAGTTGTTAGGATTTTGATTTGGGTTCCTACCTGCATAATCATAAGTGCCTCTTCCCTTCACAGGCTACTTATTTTCAATATTAAGCTTAGATATCTCAGAGGTTAGAGACTCTAGCATCTTAGCCATTTGGGTCAACACTTAATGAAGAAGAAGCTTCATTCCTTGGCCTTCTCCTATCAGAATTTCCCTTTATCTTTTGAGAAGCTAAAATATTTGATTCCACCTCAAGGGAAACATCTTGCATCAGAGATAGTGTAGGTGACCTCCTTTCTCTCAACAATAAACATAAATCTGAGTCAAAAGCATCAAAATATGTGATTTTGGCAGAAGCATCTGAAGGTTTTATCTCTGCTGGTATTTTACTGTACATCTGGTTAAACCTTTTAGTGAAATCAGAGACTGACTTGCCATTTTGTTTCCTCAGATTTCCAAATTCTATGATATAGTATACAAAATCTCTTCTATCACCCCAATGTTTCAAGAAGGTATCATCCAATTGCTCGATTCCAGCTATGGAACTAGCAGGGAGTTCTTTGAACCATTTCCTAGCATGGCCATCTAAGCTTTGGACAAAAACTCGTGTCCAAACATCTTCCTCTTCAATATTAAGGTTTTCAGCATAACTATAGAAAGCCTCAATATGTTCTTCAGCAGACACATTGCCTTCACCTGTGAATTTGGGCATATACTTCTAATAGTCTCCTGTCGGAATGGATGATACTGGATTTGGAAATATAAATGGTGCATACCTAACAGCTAGGATTTGTTGCATCTTAGTCAAAGGAGGTGGTGCAGCCATAATGATCAGGGGTGAGAAAGGTGATAGTTTATTTTTCGAGTCTTGAACACTGGGGGAATGTGAAGGAGGTGAATCTTCTAATGGGAAAGAGGTCTGATATGAGGCTCTGTAAAAATTTGCAAGCTGTCTAGCTAAGTTTTCTTCACCTTTAGAAGATAGCTCTTGGAGAAGATGTTCAACAACAAGGAGGCTAGTATAAATGTTTAAATGATCTTTTTTTTGCTGTGAATGAAAAGACTCAAGAGAAGAAGAACTATGATTTCTTTCTAAAGTCTCGAAGGCTTTTTCAATCAAATTTGAATCTGTCAATTTATCATCATTGCTATTTTCCTGTTGATAAAAAGGAGTTTTTTCTTCTACAGTATTTACAGCTATTTTTTCATCAATACTCTTTGAGAACAATTCAATTTTTTTTGTAGTATATTTTCCAGAACTAAAAAGAGGATTACCTTCTGTATATGATTTTGAGGCTTGACCCTGAATTGTCTTTCCTTTCCTGAGAATTAGTTCTGGATTGGGCACTGGTGTGATAGGTGATTCTTGAGGATTTTCCCTAGTACTGATCCTCTTAGGATCCATGATGAACTTGTGGAGTCGCCAGATAAATAATTACAACCAATAAAACATCTAATCTTTGTCTATCATCAAACATCAGTTCTGTGTTGTATCCCAGGAAAGCAGAACTTAAATTTCGATCCCTGGCAACAACGCCAATTTGTTATCACTCCAAGAAACTCCTTAGGGTTGTAAGATAAGGATGCTTGGTAACTTAAGAAATAATGTGTAGGTATGCTTGGAACAATGGGATCACTCAATAATTAATGTAATAGACAACTCATCATACATTCAAATGAAACAGTTCTTTTAGAAAACAATAATCAGATCAAGTATTTTAAAAGGAGAGGATGAAGAACACTAATCTTGATTTCCAAATACAACTGGGTGTAGGGATTAATGCAAGATAGAAAGAAATCCTTTACTTCAAGTCTATGAGCTCAATAAAGAGATGACAGTCTTTCTAAGCTAAGATAAACTGAAATAAAGTACAGAAAATGAAGCATGGATATTTCTGATATTGAAAACAAAAGGAGACTGTAATTTTATTATGCAATAAGAGTCTATACAGTAGCACAAAATGTATTCCCAGTTTGAACCCTTGTCTCTTAGAAAATATAGGAATTTATAGCCTTTTACAATCGGTTTTTAAGATCCTGAAAACTTGGATCTGTATCTAAAAAATAGAAAATAAAACTAACTAAGGAAATCGATAACAAAGACTAGTTGCTAGAGCTTGAACTGTCTTCTATATCAATATTTTACATCTTTACTTCGTCAGCTTCCATACTCTGTTGTGTCATGGAAAGGTAAATGCACCTGTCTTCTGTAGCTGGATTTCTTCAATTAATCATAGTCAAAACTTTAGGAGACCAATTTAGCATTTGGTTTTCAAAATCTCCACGAATCTCTGATGTTGAGTATTTTTTGATTAAGTGGTTAATCCTTTGATGCTCTTGAACTTCTTTAAATACTTTGAAAATCACCCTGCTCCATATTTAGCTTTCAAAAATTCCTTTTGTGCTTTCACCAACTAATTCGCCTTATGATTCGCTGGTTAGCTAGTGAAAGCTCTGCCTTTCACCAGCTAACTGGTTGTAAATTTACCCTTTGCACTGGTGAAAGATCTGTCTTGGCCAAAAAGAAACTTTCACCTCCAAAACTGTTATTTTATCAAAAACTTAGCGTGTCTCTGCTTTATCTCCTTGCATATTCACAACAACCTGGGCTAGCACTTGTAGATCTAGGTGCGACTTATGCTTCTGCTTCAATTTTCTAATTTTCCTCTTAAGGCGTTTTGCTAACCACCATAAACTATTATAATCTTTGGTGATTTTCTTCTTTCTCTTTTTGTCTTTGACACTTTCATGAGCCAACTTATCAAATGCTTCATTTGTCTCTGTTAAATTATCAGATAGAGTTTTGTATCTCGCCTTGATTACTCTTTCTAAAACCTTCTGTTGAGCAATCACTTCTTTTAGTTGCTTAATTTTTTGTGATCTCTTTGACTTTTTTCTTTGTGATGTTTCACCTTCATCAGTGGGAGTAAAAGTCTCACAATCCTGTGCAAATTCCATGGAGTGTTCAGAGCTTTTAATGGCTGGACTTTCATCTTCTTGCTCTGGCTCTATTTCTGAGTCTGTGTATGGTAGATTTAGAATATTTGTCTTCTTTTCTGTAGGCTTCTTTGAAGTGGTTTCAAAATCTAATTTTTTCTTTGACCCGTGAGACTTTATGCCGGAAATCCTATCTTCTGGTGGTCCTGGAAGAGTTCTCCTCTTCCTCGAGTTGCTCTGAGGAGTTAATTTCCTTTTTCCAGCTCTCTTCTGCTCATTCATGGGCTGAGTTTGGGTTTCAAATCCTTCCCAAAAAAAGAAAATGTTGCCAAGTCCTTCCTCTTTGTCTTAGTTCCTCTAGAATTATCAATTTGATCTGGCCGAAATGACAAAGAGTGTTTTTCATACTTAGAAGTTCAGCCCTAATATTTTTACATACTTTAGTTAGGCTTTTATGAAAGAAGAAAGGTAAATTTAGGAGAGTTTTCCCTGTGAAATGATCTAAGATCTTGAAATGGTATAGCATCAGCTTGTCATACCTGCCTTCTGAGGTTATATAGAGTTGAATGCATTTGAACAGGTCCTACCATTCATCCTCCAAATGAGAAACTGGCATGCTTTTATTCCATGTGACATTTCTAAATTCTGCCTTAAGATATGCTCTGAAATTGAGATTCTTGGTTGTTGTTGTCTTGAACCAGCTCTGGCCTGATCTAGGTAAGTTGGTTGCTGTAGCAATGGCGGCTTCATCAACTATGATTTCTAAAGAACCCACACAGGCTTTGTTTCCATCATATGATTTAGCAAACGCTTCAGTTGTTGTTTGGTGGCAACCATTCTGTAACTTTTCAACATAACCCATGCAGCCTGCGTCTGAGAATTGTTTTTGCACCTCTGGATGTGCTTGTAAAAAAGACAGACTGTCTAATTATTTCCTTAACAATGAACCACTTCGTTTCCTTTCCATCTGTAACTCGAACCCTAGACAATTTTGCAAACAAAGTCACTGTAATTTGCTGTTTGAGCCAAGGTTTGGCACTGGTGAAAACTCTCGGCGTTGGCTTTCAAATATGAAACCATAACATATGCCTATGGATAATGCATGTTGGGAATATGAAGTGTCGATTTGATGTCGCCAGCTGAGTAGTACCGCTCCTTTACCTGTGATGATGAATTTGAATTCATCATCTCCAATGCCATTATCTCGTGAAGCATGCATTCACGAACACGATCCACTATGATATCCGATTTAGACGTGCATAACAGAATCCTCATCATTATTCTCTTTCACCAGCACCTTATAATGATTACGTGACTTGTGTTGAGCGTGTCATCTTTTGATTTCTAAAAACGTGGAGGAAACACACGTGTTCCGCGCTTTCACCAGCTAACGGTTTGTGGGAAAGTACTCCTTAACTGTTGAAAATCGCCGTTTTCATCAGCTAGTCATCAACCTTGCAACACGCGTTAGCTGTTGAAAGTCTTTTCATGAAATTTTATAGAAAATACCTTTATGGATCAACTTATTTCTAAGATATGAATTTAAAACCTAAGTTTTGACACTAGAAGAAATTAAAACAAAATGGAGAAAACTACAAATAACCATGCTATCAACCACAAAATGAAACCATGGTGACTAATTCATTTTGGGAGCTAACACATGGTGTATTTAATGCTTGAAGTAAAAAAACTTAAAGTACTAACTTTCTTACTTTTTATTTTCCTAGCTTCATAAATTGATCTAATAATTAGTGAAACTCTAGGGCCCTAAAGTGTTAGCTCCCTTGAGGTATTTCTTAGTTATTGTGCTCAAGATATTTCTCATCCACAAACTTTTCAAGAGGAAGGAGGTGCTAGGGCCTAGAAGTGCCTACACCCTAGCTCATCTCCCTTCTTAGGATCAAGAAAACTAGGAGAACTTAAGGTGATATTCCTCCTAGGTATTGGATTTTCTTGAAAAGTGTGCATTATCATATGTTTTTAGTCTTCAAAGAGGATGCCTCCTTAACTCCATCTACCCCTGAAAGGCACTAGTCCTCTCCTCTTACGTTTTGACAAGACTACCAACCTCAACTCAAACTTTCCACTTGATACCCTACTAATTTACTAACCTATTCTAGACTACTAATCATAAAGCTTGTTGCTGCTAACATCACTACTACAACCTCATGTTTGTAGCCTTATCAAGCCTACTAACCAAGTAAACCTACCTATAAATTGCACAATCCTAGGCGCTATCAACTCAAGGCTTTAATATACCTTTTGTTGCTATTCTAAGTGCATTTTCTAAAGTTGTCATAATCACTTCGCTGCTTTTGTAACTCTTGTTACAAAAACTGTGTGCAACCCCTATTAGCCACCCACCTATTCCACTGGGTCGAAAAACAGTTTTCCACCTTGGTAGTTTTTCGATAGTTTTTCGGGTTCCAAACTTTTGGGGCTGTTTTGAGGCCCTAAAGGACGTGTTTTTGGGATTTGGGGCCCAGGTGACTGCATAAGGCACTCACCTGGGCCAATCAAATTTTTTTCTTCTTGGTTAGACCTTTCCAACGGAATATTGTGCGCCTAAAACAGAGATCGTATGCAAAAGTTACGACCCCGGGAAGTTGATGTATTAACTTACCCAAACGGGGCCCCGTTTGGGTAAGTTAGTACATCAACATCCCGAGGTCGTAACTTTTTCATACGATCTCCGTTTTAGTCGCACGATAGCCTGTTGGAAAGTTCTAACCGAGAAAAACAATTTTTGTTTGGCCTAAGTGCCTTTGGCAATCACTTGGGCCCCAAATCCCAAAAAAACGTCGTTTAGGGCCTCAAAACGACCTCAGAAGTTTGGAACCCGAAAAACTGCCAAAACAATTCCAAGGTGGAAAACTATTTATCGAGCGAGTGGAATAGGTGGGTGGCCACCGATATCCACCTGGATCATCGACCCACTAATTGTCTATAAGACCGCCAAAAAATTGTACTAGGCAAGCTATAATCAGTAAGTGTTAAAGTAGTTACTCCATTGCCTCATTAATGTAATTTTTTTGAAGTGTGTTACTATTGTCATCACTATCAATTTGATGTTGTTACAAGTTTTTAGAGAACCTTTAAAGTCATTAATTGACTGATGTTAATCTTGAAATTTTAAGTGACATACTATCATTTGTAAAATCTTTATATCTTGTTGTTGTCATCATAACTTGAAATTTCTGGATACATTGCTACTGTTGTACATTTATCTTTGTTTATACATATAATTTCTTTAGTAGTGTTGGCCCTTGGTTATGGAAGTAAGCGAACATTAAGGAAGAAAAGACGAAATGTGAACTGCGCGGAAGGCACAGTGACTGATACTGGGTCGAAGTGAGAAAAAAAGCAGAGAAGATGGAGCGAATTAAGAGAAAGCAATCCGATGGACGAGAATATCGAGGATGACAGATCAGCAAGGAATATGGATCATGAACAACTCAACAAGCGGAAAAATCCACCAACGGATGCTTTGGAGCACCTCATGGGAAAGAAGAAAAGACAGGCTGGTGAAGCTCGGAAAACATGGTTCAAGTTGACCTAGGGTTTTAGACACCTAGGGTTTTGGTATCTAGGGTTTTGACACCTAGGTTTCGGCCTAAGGCTGTCAGTGAGCTATTGTAATGTATAAATAAAGGTCAAGAGTACCTAGGATGGGTTGATTGAGGAGAGTCATTATGAGTTGGTTTATGTTATGATTGACTATTGTTGTGTGAGAGAGAAGTGTCGTGAGTGAGAACCTTTTGGTATTGTAAGATCTTCAGCTGGGTGCGAAGGTCAACCATGCAGCTGGGTGCCCAGGGAAGGGAGGAAGAGAGAAAGAGAGAAGATCTGCTAGGTAAGAGTGCAGATAGGACTGTATGCTTTCATTTAATATATCAAAAAGCACAGTTATGTGGATGTATCCCTAGGGAGAGGGTGAACCATGTATATCTTGTTGTTGTGTGGTTTTACGTTGTGTTCTTGTCTTCTGATTGCTCTGTTATTACATTATTGTGCTAGAACTGAGATATATTTTCTGAAGTAGGTTTAAGCTGGTAAATGACATCTAGATGTTGTGTTGTAGTTGTATTGGATCCCCTTTGCATTTACTCTAGTTGTAGACACCTGTGTCCTGCAACCCCCTATAGCTACTTCGGGTGAGACTGCATCTACTTCATAGGTGTTGCCGAAAGGGCCAATAGTTAGGGCTTGTTGGTGCGCTCTTAGAGCTGAACCTTGGGTCTGCCCCTGTGCCAACAAATGGTTCCTTTTTTGGGATCGAGATCTTCTTGAGGGAATGTCAAGGTGGTTTCCATCGAAGATAGAGATTCAGAAGTGGATAGAAGAACAAGAAAAGGACTTCACAAAAGCCCATAAAAAGAACCCTAAACTTAGCACCGAGGACTGGTTGGGAGGGTATATCTTTACTGATATACATAAGATTTTCTTTGGAGTAATTCATCAGGAGCTATACGAGTGGCTATCTAGATTACTAGATACCCAATTTGAGATCATATCTAGACCACCTGTGGTTTGGACGTCGACGCTGATCAAGAAGGTCAAGAGAGTTGATAACGTCATGTCAAGAGCATTAGATTACTATTTAGATACCACCATTGGAGGGCACATCACCGAGTTTGTTGTTGATAGAGTAGAGTCATATAGGCAAGCATAGAGGTATTTATTTAAGGGACCTCGAGGGAAAGTTCTAGACTTATTAAAGTTAAAGATCAAGATGCTATGGCATGAGAAGAACATATTGAAGGTACAATGGTGGGTCAGATTGGAAAAGGATAATGTTCAAGAACTCAGACAATGACAATGACACAGAGGCTAGACATACGCGCAGTGGGAGAGTGTTCAGAGAAGTTCCTCTCGCGAACCTGTTTAAGAAAAACTATGGGGACAAGGGATTCTATAGTGGAGAAGAGGCAGATATGACATACAGAGAGCATTCAGAACCCGCTAGGGTAGAGGAAGGACAGACTGAAGAAGCTCGCCAAGAAGATCCAGAAGCTTCGGGAATTGCGCAGCCTACTGAAGTAAGTACTATTATTATTCTTGTTGTTTCAACAACATTAAGTAACCAAAGTAACCTAAGCTATTAGAACACTCAGAGCACTGGTACAAGTAGTTCAATACCTATTCAGTCAAGAAATAAAGGAATATCTATGGCAGATGAGATGAGGTTACCCACCTTTAGAGGAAATGGATCTGAATATCCTGAGAAACACTGGTTTCTATGTGAAGTTGTATGGAGTATTAATAATGTCACTAAAGAAGTTGTTAAATGAGCTCAGTTTAGTACTACCTTGAGAGACCGTGCACTGAGTTGGTACATGAAATTTGTCCAAGGAGATGCACCTAAACCACTGAATGTCATTAAAATTGCGTTGATTGCTGAATTCAAGAAACCCAATTCAGATTCACAGTGCATTACATAACTGAAAGAAATCAAGAAGAGAGTAGCTAAACTTGTGTGGGAGTTTGATCAGAGATTTAATACCTTGACATGCCATTTGAGATTTTAGATCCCGGATGAGAAAAACAAAGAATAGTTCATTGATTCCCTCTTACCACACATCAGAGTCCCCTTGATGTAGCAGAATATCGCTTCATAGGTTGAGGCATTGGAGATCGCCATGAAACTAGAATCAACCCCTATGGGATAATCGAGCTCAGGTATGAGTCAAATCTTGAGCCAACTGACTAGTTTATCTCTGCAGGTCGAAGATATGAAGAAAGACAAGGGAAACGATAAAAGATAAGACATCTGGATTATTATATGAAATTCGGAAGGCCATGACAAGGAGCACTGCCCCCTATTTCATGAGTAATTGGCATCTGGAGCCCCAAACCCTTTGAAGAAAGATACTCTACCTTGGTGCGAGGTATGTAGAAATAGACATCACCCCGATGAATGTTATTACATGCAAAAATATGTTCAGACACCCACAAATCTGTATTGCACATTCTGTAAGTCAGTAGGGCATGATTATAGGGATTGTAGGGCCTATGATCTCATGGATGAAAGTTCAAGGGATGTATACAAAATTCAAGGCGAAGTACAACAAGAAGGGAACACTACATAGTATCATTCCCCTATAAGAGGAAAATTCAACCCTCGTGGTAGATTCAGAGGAAGAGTACGAGGAGGAGGTATGGGTCGAGGTAGAGGTAAAATCATCTGTTATAATTGCGCATAGCCAGGACACTTGTCAAGGGACTGTCAGAACCCTTGTACCATATGCAGTTACTGTAACTCATTTGAACATGTTATTGAGAAATGTCCAACATTGCTGGCTAAGCTTCAGGAAAGACAGGGTGAAAACCTGTAAGTGCAACTGATATACGTTGAACCTTGCGGAGAGGACCCTAGAGTCACTATCATCACTAGAGGAGGCATTTCTACAAGAGAAGATAGGGTGACTCTAGGGAAGATCACAAAACAATTAGGAGTCAGAAAAGCTGCAGAGAAGACACAAGAGTTTGATCCAAAGAAAGAGAAACATATATTTGAGGAAGAAAGAAAATAATTCAGGAGAGATCAGGCTTATTCATCAAAGGCATGACCAGAAGTGAGAGAATGTGGAATTCCTCTGGCCTCTAATCAGTTTGCTTCACCTGGAGAAGGAAAAGAGGTAAGTAAACTCATGGAATTATTATGCACTTGCATTAATTTGATAAAGGATGAGAGCACTATACAAGAGCTACAAAATTTGATCTGACAGTATGAGATAGGAAGGGTAGATCCCTCGTTGAATAAATAAGTACATCAACTATCCAGGAAGAGAAGGACAAATAAGGAACTGCACCTTAATGCTCAGATTGGAGATTATGATATATATTACGTGGTCCTCAACTTAGGATTAGAAGTCAATGTCATTATGAAGAAAACCTGGGCACTGATGGGAAAACCTAAGTTGATATATTCCCCTATTAGGCTTAGGATGGCTAATCAGAAGGCAGTAAGCCCCTTTGGAAGACTGGAGCATGTCCATGTGGACATCAACGGGGTAAGGACGTTTGCATATTTTGAATTCATTGAGATAGTTGATGAAAGTTGTCCTTATCCTATGTTGTTAGGAATTGATTGGGATTTCAACAATTCTACTGTTGTTGACTTAAATAAAAGAAGAATTATGTTTGAAGGGGACAACCTTAGGGTTATTTCACCTTTGGATCCTGATGAAGGTCAGAGATACATAGAATCCATCAGAGAAGAAGACCGCGCGTATGAACTAGAAAACATATACAAATTGACAGCAAGACAACAAGATTACATTAATCCTACAGAAGATGGGAATTTAAGATGGTGAAGTGACAACACATGTTCATCATATTCAGAAAAAGAATTGGAGAATTGGCAGAACAAAATGTATGAAGTCTCTATAAGGAGATGTGTGAGATTGACCAGGGAAGTTCGCTGGATCGGCACAGAAGTAAGTAATTTACCCACCTTTGATGGTTTAAATCAATTGGAAACTTTCTTGTTGGAATTTGAATAAGTTGTACCAGAACAACATAGGTTGCTGGCACTGGATGAATATTTGAAAGCAACTCCAGCAACATGGCGGGGAACGCATAAGAAGAACATAGCAGACTAGGTGCAATGTTGCACTTTGATGACAACGCAATTTTCAGACAACATCGAAGGATGCGAAGTTAGGTATGTAGGTAAAAGATGTCCAAAAGACCATGTGCGAAGTTGCGAGGAAGCCTGGAGAAACATTCCTCAGGAGAAGTGGGTACACAAATTTATTAACACTCTAGACACAATTCCTATCAATTGGTATCTTCAAGTAGAACTGCGCCTCATCACTACAGATTGGGAAGGTATGACTCATAACTTTGTAACTACCATTTTATTGAAAGCCAATACCGTACAGTGGATCAAGCGTTACAGATTGTAATATAGAGAGTCTTTGAGGAGGCACCTAGCCTCCCGTTGGAACAAGAAGATGACGAATGGACTGCGCCTCTTTACAAATTGCAAGGCTGTTGCAATATCAATGTGGATGAAGACGATGATCCTAGGAATGTGAAAATCATAGAAACAGAAGAACAAAGAGACATAGAAGGACCAGGAGTTGAGATACCTTTCATTGGACATCCAATCAAGATCCAAAAAGTTAACATTGGAATAGAGAAAACACTGAATCTTGCAAATGTTGGAGATTATTGGGATGTTGCCACTATCGAAAAAATCACAGAATTATTGCATGAATATCAGGACTTGTTTCCAACTGACTTCACTGATATGAAGGGCATTAAAGGGCCCATGGGAGAGATGAAGATCCCCTTAAAACCATATGCAAGACCAGTCAAGCAGAGGCCCTACAGATTGAGCCCTAAATATAAGGAGAAAGTGAAGATTGACTTAGACATAATGTTGGAGGCAGGAATCATAGAACCTGTTGAAGAATCAGAATGGATTAGTCCTATGGTGGTACAAGACAAGAAGATGGGAGAGATCAGAATCTATGTAGATCTCAGGAGGCTGAATGATGCCTTCTTACATGACCCATTCCCTACACCATTTACTGACGAAGTATTAGACAATGTGGGAGGACAGGAGGTTTACTCCTTCACAGACGGATTTTCAGGTTATCACCATATCGGGATTGCCAAGGAAGATCGCCACAAGACCACATTTGAAACATAATGGGGTTCCTACCAATATACAGTGATGCCGCTTGGATTGAAGAATGCACCAACCATCTTTTCCAAGGTGGTGGTCGAAGCATTCAAGGAGTTTTTACATAAATTTCTAGAAGCATATTTTGACGATTGCACTGTTTTTAGCTTATTGCAAAATCATATTGAATGTTTAAGACTAATTTTGGATAAGTGAAGGGAATGTCATATTTCCCTAAACTTGAAGAAGTGTATATTCTTTTCACCCTTTGGAGTGTTTCTAGGCCATATTGTGTGTAAGCAGGGATTACTGGTAGACCCGTTGAAGATCGCTATTATTGTTGATCTACCCCCCCTACTTCAGTTAAACAATTGCACACTACGCTGAGGCATACTAGATACCATAGGAAGTTCATTAAAGGCTATGCATAGATCACAACACCCATGGAGAAACTTTTGAAGAAATACTGTCAGTTTCAATGGAAGGAAGAATGCCAGCAGAGCTTCGACACACTAAAACAAAAAATGGTTATTGCACCTATTCTGGTTTTCCCAGATTGGAATAAGGCATTTCATGTACATGTTGATGCATATTCTATTGCATTAGGAGGAGTGATAGCACAACTAGGATAAGGAGACATTGACCACCCGTTAGCCTTTGCTACCAGAAAACTATCTACAACTGAGATAAATTACACTACCACTGAAAGAGAAGGGTTAGCCATGGTGTACGCGCTGCAGACGTTTCGTCACTATTTGTTGGGAGGACATTTTAATATGTTCACTGATCACTCTACACTAAAATACCTAGTCAACAAGCCAGTGTTGGGGGGAAGAATATGCATATGGCTTCTACTATTCCAGGAATATTATTTTGAGATCGTGGTAAAGTCAGGAAGGATGAACAAGGGACCTGACCACTTGTCCAGGTTGGAGCACGGAGAGGAACCTACTAGTTTTAAAGATACACTTCCAGATGCGCAGTTATTGGCCATTAGAAAGGTGGATGATCACTTCCCAGAGATAGTACAGTTCCTGTCAATAGGAATGGAAACTAGCGAATACACAATTCTTTAGAAGAAACAACTGGTAGTCCATGCTGCGGATTTTTCACTTATAGCTGGACAACTATACAAGATGGGACCTAATGAGGTCCCGAGGAGATGTTTTATGGAAGAAAAAATACCATTTATTTTAGCTGAAGCTCATGAAGGCATCATAGGAGGACACTACACAGGAAAATAAACAACACAAAAGGTTCTTAGAGCTGGACTCTGGTGGCCTACTTTACACAGAGATGCTAAAAACTACTACAGATCCTGCGATGTATGCCAAAGAGTCGAGAAACTGTCCAGAAGAGATGAAATTCCTTTAGCACCGCAAATGACATTACAAGCATTTGAGAAATGGGCCATTAACTTCGTGGGACCTATAAACCCACCAGGAAAGCGCACAGGAGCTAGATACATCATCACTGCAACAAAATACTTGACTAGATGGGATGAAGCAAGAGCGGTTAAGGATTGTAGTGCCACTACCGCTGCACACTTCATATTCAATGATATCATAACCAGGTTTAGCTGCCCGAAGACCCTTATGAGTGATCAAGGCACACATTTTATTAATAATACCATTGAATCCTTGACTGAGGAATTTGCATTCCATCATCATAAGAGCACACCCTACCATCCACAAGCGAATGGGACTGTTGAAGCATTCAATAAGATCTTGGAGACAACACTGACAAATATTTGCAGTGTTAACAAGGATGACTGGGATTTAAGATTGACAACAATACTATGGGCCTATAGAACCTCTTGCAAGAAGCTAACAATGCAGACCCCCTTTAAGTTGGTTTATGGACTAGAAGCAGTTGTCCCGATGGAATATTTGGTTCCTACTCTAAGAATCACAACCTTTACAGATATGGATGACACTAGCGCTCTTCAAGAGAGGCTTGCGCAGTTGGTCAAACTAGAAGAAGACATATTTATTGCCATATTCCATCAGCAAGTTAAGAAGGAATGAGAAAAGGCCTACCATGATAGGCACATCAAGAAGAAATCATTTAAGCAAGGAGATCTGGTATTGGTATATGACAACAAATTCATGAAGCATCCAGGTAAGTTCAGAACACATTGGCTGGGGCCATTTGAGGTTGTCTATGTTATAGAAGGAGGAGTTGCACAACTGAAGACCTTGAATGGAGAATGGAAGGAAGGTTTAGTGAACGGGAGTCGGTTGAAACTGTATTATGACAACCAACTTCCTCGCAACCATTAGTAAGAGCAAGAGAGGAAGGGTCCAGGTACCAGGTGCAGTTTAAAATGGGAATTAGACACAAAAAAGACAGTCTGCACACAGAGGGGGAGGAGAGAGAAGAAAGCACAGGTTGCTCCGCGCAGCCCAAAGTCGAAGAAAAATAGAAGGATCAGATTTGAAGTGCCTCGGGACGAGTCACAGGTGAGTGTTGGGGGCTCGTTGGCCCTTGGTTAAGAAAGTAAGTGAAGATTAAGGAAGAAAAGACAAAATGTGAACTACGCGGAAGTCATAGTGACTGATATTGGCTCGAAGTGAGAAAAAGAACAGAGAAGACTGAGCAAAGTAAGAGAAAGCAATCCGATGGACGATAATATCGAGGATGACAGATAAAAAAGGAACATGGATCATGGACAACTCAAAAAGCGGAAAAAGCCACCAACATATGCTTTGGAGAACCTCACGGGAAAGAAGAAAAGACAGGCTGGCAAAGCCCGAAAAATGTAGGTCAAGTTGACTTAGGGTTTTAGACACTTAGGGTTTTGGTATCTAGGGTTTTGAAACCTAGGTTTTGGCCTAAGGCTGTCCGTGAGCTATTGTAATGTATAAATAAAGGTCAAGAGGACCTGGGATGGGTTGATTGAGGAGAGTCATTATGATTTGGTTGATGTTATGATTGACTATTGTTGTGTGAGAGAGAAGTGTTGTGAGTGAGAACCTTTTGGTATTGTAAGATATTCAACTGGGTACGAAGATCAACCCTGCAGCTGGGTGCGCAGGGAAGGGAGGAAGAGAGAAAGAGAGAATATTTGCTAGCTAAGAGCGCATATAGGACTATATGATTTCATTTAATATATCAAAAAGCAAAATTATGTGGATTTAGCCCTAGGGAGAGGGTGAACCACATATATCTTGTTGTTGTGTGGTTTTATGTTGTGTTCTTGTCTTTTGATTTCTCTATTATTACATTATTGTGCTAGATCTGAGATATATTGTGCGAAGTAGGTTTAAGCTGGTAAATAACATCTAGATGTTGTGTTGTAGTTGTATTGGATCCCTTTTGCATTTCCTTTGGTTGTAGACACCTGTGTCCTGCAACCCCCTATAGCTACTTCGGGTGAGACTACATCTGCTTCACAGGTGTTGTCTAAAGGGCCAGTTGTTATGGATTTTTGGTGCGCTCTTAGATCTAAACCTTGGGTCTTCCCCTGTGCCAACAAGTAGCGTCCTTTTTTTTATTGAAGTCACTGATTGAGAGCATTTAAATCATTGGTTAGTGTTAACATTTGTTGTTTCATTGGTAAATGGAAGGTATCATTCACATTAAATTCCCTTGACCTTTTAATGATCCATGTGGATATCAGTGGCCACCCACCTATTCCATTGGCTTGAAAAACAATTTTCCACCTTGGCAGTTTTTCAGTAGTTTTCCAGGTTCCAAACTTTCGGGGCTGTTTTGAGGCCCTAAACGATGTTTTTTGGGGATTTGGGGCCCAAGTGATTGCCAAAGGCACTGACCTGGGCTAGTCGAAAATTGTTCTTCTTGGTTATATCTTTCCAACGGGCTATCGTGCACCTAAAACAAAGATCGTATGAAAAATTTACGACCCCAGGAAGTTGATGTACTAACTTACCCAAACAGGGCCTCGTTTGGGTAAGTTAGTACATCAACTTCCCAAGGTCGTAAATTTTTCATACAATCTTATTTTTAGGCGCATGATTTCTCGTTGGAAAGGTTTAACCGAGAAGAACAATTTTCAACTGGCCCATGTAAGTGCCTTTGCCAATTACTTGGGCCCCAAATCCCCAAAAAACGTCGTTTAGGTCCTCAAAACAGCCCCAAAAGTTTGGAAACCAAAAAACTGCCGCAAAACTGCCAAGGTGGAAAACTATTTTTCGAGCCAGTGGAATAGGTGGGTTGCCACCGATATCCACCTGGATCATTTAAAATTTACCAAGTGACTTCTTTCATTTGGGTGACAATTTGAGGGGTCCTAAATCCCTTTAACTGAACAGTAGGAACCTAACCCGCCACCGAGGCCCAATTAGGCTTTGCAACGTTTAATGGTAGAGTGGTTCTCCATATCTATGTGATCCGGCCAATTAAGGAAAGCATACAAGTGTTACGACTTGAGATTGAACAAATTTGTGGAAAGCATCAATGTAACAATTGATGAAACGGGTAGACAAGAATTAAAGGAAGAAGAAAATGAATCAATGGAACAACTTTACGAAGAAGAAACAAAAGATGAAAAAGAAGTAGAAGGGGAAGATGAAGAGGATCCGACAGAATTCAAGGTGCAAGTTCAGAAAGTGCCTCCAAAGACACCTAGCAGACAAGTACAAAAGAATCATCCTTCAGATCAGATTATCAGAAACAAAGATGCAAGAGTTGAGACTAGAAGAAGAATATGTTCACTAAAACAAACACACCTAGAACTCTCATCTACGATTGAACCAACCTGTTTTGAAGAGGCTAGTAAGGATGAATTTTGGAATAAGGCCATGGATGAAGAATCAGATCAAATAAAGAAAAATGATGGGAATTGGTTCCAAGACCAAAGGATAAGAATGTGATCGGGACAAAGTGGGTATACAGGAATAAATTGAATAAAGATGGACAGGTTACAAGGAACAAAGCTAGATTGGTATGTAAATGATATGCAGAGGTTGAAGGAATCGAATTTGAAGAGACATTTTCCCCAGTTGTCAGAATGGAAGAAATATGATTTCTTTTAGCTTATGCATGCTCCAAAAATATTAAAGTGTATAAGATGGACGTAAAATCAACTTTTCTGAATGGGGAACTTGAAGAAGAAGTCTACATTGAACAACCAAAAGGATTTCAGTTGTCAAAGAACGCAGATTATGTGTGTAAATTAAAGAAGGCCTTGTATAGTCTAAAACATGCTCCTAAAGCATGATACTCTAGATTGGATAAATATCTACACCAGGCAGGGTTCAGAAAATGAAGTGTAGACAACAACCTCTACATCAAGGTAAGTCAAAATAGTATTTTATTAATTGAAGTTTATGTTGATGATATTATTTTTGGTAGTGATGATGACACGTTAAGCCATAAATTTGCAAAGGATATGCATAATGAATTTGAAATGTCATTACGTGGAGAACTATCCTTATTTCTGGGACTTCAAATACGTCAAAGAAACCAAGGAATTTTATTTCTCAAACCAAGTATATCATAGAAATGCTAAGGAGGTTCGGAATGGAAGATTGCAAACCAGTTATCACTCCCATGCAAACCAATTACAAGTTGAGAAAAGATGACAATTCAAAGTCTATAGATTAGAGGCAATATAGGTCAATGATTGGTAGCCTATTATATGTGACAACATCCAGACCAAATGTAATGCAGGCAGTTGGACATGTGGAATGATTTCAAGCAGCACCAAAGGAATCACATGTATTGGCAGTGAAGAGGATTTTTAGATATCTCAAAGGAACATAAGAGTTTGGATTATGGCATCCAAAAGGAAGTAATCTATCACTTATTGCCTACACAGATGAATATTGGGCAGGTTGTATTGATGAACGACAAAGCACCAATGGAGCAGTGTTCTACTTGGGTGAGTATTTAGTACATGGCTAAGCAAGAAACAATCACAATATATTTATCTATAGTCGAGTCAGAGTATATTGCAGTAGCAACATGTTGTACACAGGTTCTTTGGATGAAACAAACTTTGACAGATATACAGGTTGAGTATGATGAGCCCATTCCAATCTGATGCAGGAGCATCGTAAGCAGCCAACCAAGCAAGCATAAGGGCGGAAGACAGCTGGAAAAGTGTAGCACACATTTTGCACATTTTGAAATGTTTTTGAAAAATTAATGAGCAGATACTAATGTAGTAGTAAAGGAAGCGTACTTGCATATTGTAAACAGATCTTGAGTGATTTTCTCTCATCTACCAGATCTAATAGACATTAAGTCTGTTTAATGAAAGTAGGTAGATTTGAATTAAGAGATTAGACAATTTTAGAAGCGTAGGAGGGAAAACGGATATAGACACCCTCATTCTTGTATCATTGTAGCTTGTAACATTATCATCATTGAGAGCTGTAGAGAAGAACCCATGTACAGGAGAATTTGAGTTAATATATAAAGCTTTGACTCAATTTTCATGGTGTTATGATGCTTGTTGTTTACATTTTCTGAATGGTATGCTTACAGTTGTTTTATTCTCTCTGTTTATACATTTGTTTCAATGCTATGTTGAATGTATGATTTCATGTTAAGTATGTGAAGTTTGAGAGAGGAGAAAAATGAGTTTCAATTGTTTCTCATCCTGAGAGTTCCTACAAAGAGTGCACCGAAACGTCCGCAAGGTGTGCATTGAAAAGAGTCTGAGTTTTATCTTAGAAAGCTCAGGAGAGATACCATTGTTCTCATACCAGCAGAAGTGCAGGTGAGGCACAGAGCCGTGTAAGGTGTGCGTAGGCTAGTTGAAACCTTAGAATTTATCAACTAAGGTGAAGGTTGAAGGACTACTGTTGCAAAGAGTGCATAGGGTCAAAGACTCAAATAACCAGAAGTTATTTGAAAGTTTGCCGCAAGGAGTGCGAGCAGGAAACCCTTTTGGAAGGCTTGAGTTTGCAAGTGAAAGCTCAGGAGGGATAACACCTCTGAACACTTCAAAGGAGGGCAGAAATCGAACCACTTCAAAGGGAGACGGGGATTGAAGCTGTCGCATAGAAGTTAAGTTCAGAAGAGAGAACACTCAGTCGTTTGGGCAGAAGCCATTGAAGCGTGAATCGAGCGGTCAAAATTTTCCGTGGAGAGCTCACGAAGTCGCGAGGACCGTAGGATCCAGTGGAGCCGTATGGATGGTAAGAAGCCTTCGTAAAGGAAGTGCAAAGTTGTGAGAGTCATTGGATTTGGCAGAGTTGCAAGGTGATTAGAGGCCAGTGAAACCCATCACCTTAGGATCCAGGATCAACATGAGCCTTTGATCATGCTTTGTGTAAGTCGTTGGATCATATCGCGAAATCGGGGTTCGTGAGTTTGGAGGCCAGACTAAATTTCTTGGTTTGTGAAAAGTTCTGAGTTGCGAGGAATAGAGAAGGAGATCTAGACCGTTGAATCCAAAACACGGGAGAACTGTTGGATCAGAATCTCCACATGGCATCGCGTACTTGGGAGTTCGGGGTTTGAGAGAGTTTCTTTTTGACTGCAGAAGTCGCGAAGTGCCGAGCGTCGAGGGCTTGTGTGAACATGTGGAACATCCGGTTGGTGGGGACCGCGTGCTTGACAGGTGGCGTAGTAATAGCACCCGGAGAAAAGTGGAAGCAGGTGACAAGTGGAGGACCCACGTTGCCTGGGAAGAAGTCAACCCATTGTTGAATTATTGTGTCTCGGGATTTTCGAAGGAGGAGCACAAGGGCTCAATGCTCCAACTCATGAAATTGCGAGTCATGAAAGGTTCTTGTGCTAAAGCCCAGGTTGTGGTCATGAGGAGGCGAAGACTCACACCTGGTGCACGTGGTGCAGGTGGAGTTTTCATGAAGGACCTGTGGATCAGATTCGTTGAAGGTTTCAGCTGGGAAATGAAGGAGTCACTTTGACTCGTGGAGAAATTAGAACGATCCTATGTGGATCTCAGACAAAGAGAGTTGGGTTTCTGCGTCAGAGTGGTATCAAAGCTTTATTTTGTCTGTATATTTCAGGCAGAGTGAGCTAGAGGAAAATGAGTAGTATGATACCATCAATTTGGTATCAGAGCTGCAGAACAAGTTCTTTTCTTTTTGTAGTAGAGAAAAGAGGAACATTTTACAGTCATGCCACCGAGAATAAGAGACAGGCCAATGCCAATGCCTGATCCAGCAAGAGAAAGAGAAATGCGCGAGTTACGTGACAGGCTTGATTCCATGGAGACAACACAAAGGTGCACAATTGACGCTGGAGGTATCAGCGAGGCTGAAAGTGAGAATGAAGCTAGAAACGAAGAAGAAGTTGCAGTCAAAGATGTTGCGAATGAACGCCTATTCATGGCTGTTGCGAGGATAGGTGCCAAAGAAAAAATGGACATTCCAGTGTACGAAGGCAACTTAGATGTTGAAGAACTTCTAGACTGTATTAGAGCTCTAGACAAATACTTCGACTATGAGGATGTCGAGGAAGACAAGAAGGTCAAACATGCTGTTACTAGACTTAAAGGGCATGCAACACTATGGTGGGATGAACTGCAGGCTGACAGACGCTGCAAAGGCAAGCAAAAAATCAAAAGCTGGGATAGAATGGTTGCAAAGATGAAAGACAAATTCATATCTAGGGATTATCAAATCACTCTGTTTCGGAGGATGCAAAATTTGAGATAGAAGCTGATGTCAGTGAAAGAATACACTGAAGAATTATACAGGATAAACATTAGAGTAGTTCATCGAGAAAGCGATGATGAAAAAGTTTCCAGGTACATGAATGATCTGCGATATGACATTCAAGATGAGATGAGCATGATGACCATTCAAAATGTGGAAGATGCTTATCAGATGCCTCTGAAAGCTGAAGGGAAGCTGAGTCGAAAGAAAGGTCAAAGAGGCCGGGGTAGAAGTCAAGCCAGAGGAAAACAAATTGCCCAAGATATAACTCATAAACCTAAAGAAGAGGGTAAGAAACCTCAAACTCAACCTGAGAGAGGAGGAAGCTCACAAGGAGGGTAGTATGCTGATAGAAATAATTTTCCTCGAGCCAGAGGAAGAGGAAGAGGCAGAGGAGGTGAAGTGAAATGCTTTGTCTGTGGAAAAGTCGGACATAAATCCTATGAGTGTCCAGATAGGAAGAAAGATGGTGGTGAAACTCACATTGCTGAAGCTCAAGGATGGAATGTTGAGGCAGAAGACGCTGAGGGAAGAAGATCCTTAATGATGAGGAAAGTTCTCTTAAATCCAGAGAAGGGGGCAGAGAACCCAGCCCAAAGAAACAATATGTTTAGGACTGCTTGCAAAACTAAAGACAAAGTATGCAAGGTCATAGTGGACAGCGGTAGCACAGACAATCTCATATCTACAGAGATGGTAGAAAAGCTAGAGCTGGAGACTGTTGTACATCCAAGCCCATACAGAGTTTCATGGCTACAAAAAGGACATCAAGTAAATGTCACTAAACAATGTTTAGTTGAATTTAAAATAGGAGGATATAAAGACGAAATATTATGTGATGTCATTCCCATGGATGTTTGTCATCTATTGCTGGGTAGACCATGACAATATGATAGAAACGTAGTTCATGATGGGAGAAAGAACACGTACACCCTAGAGAAAGATGGTAGGACTCACATGTTGTTGTCAATTAAGGATAAATAAGTTAAAACAAAGATGAGAAACACTGTACTTCTCATGAGTGGGAAGGAAATTCTTAATGAGGTTAAGAAGAAGGAAGACATGCAATTTATTGTGGTCAGGAAGCCCAAAATTGTTCTAACCAGTACGAGAATAGATGATTTACCAGAAGAAATCCAGGGGTTGCTGGAATAATTTGCTAATATAGTAGTGGATGAACTACCTTGTTCATTGCCACCTATCAGGAGTATAAGCCATCATATCGATCTTATACTTGGAGCCAATTTACTGAAAAAAATAGAGTACAGGTTGACGCCACAGGAAAATGAAGAAGTTAAGAGACAAGTCTAGGACTTAATGGACAAGGGATTGATTTAGGAGAGCTTGAATCCATGCGTTGTTCCGACGGTGCTCAGCCCAAAGAAATATGGAGGCTGGAGAATGTGTACAAATTCAAGGGAAATCAATAAGATTACCATCAGATACAGATTTCCATTGCCAAGGATGGATGACTTGATGGATTGCTTAAGTGGAGAAAAAGTTTTTTCAAAGATTGATTTGAAAAGTGGGTATCATCAAATTCGAATGAGAAAGGGTGATGAATGGAAGACAACATTCAAGACGAATGAGGGGATGTATGAATGGATTGTCATGCCATTTGGATTAATGAATGCACCCAGTACTTTCATGATATTGATGAACGAAGTCTTGAAGGATTTCATTGGGAAATTCGTCATTGTATATCTTGATGATATATTAATTTTCAGCAGGACATAAGCAGAGCACTTAAAGCATTTAGCTGCAGTGATGAGGAGATTACAGCAAGATAAATTGTTGATCAATGTGAAGAAATCATCATTTATGAGAACATAACTCATTTATTTGGGTTTTGTTATCTCTGCAAATGAGTTGAAAATGGATCCAGAAAAGGTAAATGCAATTAAGAATTGGCCATCGCTGAAGAGCGTGTTTGAAGTTCGAAGCTTCCATGGTTTGGCTAGCTTCTACAGGAAATTCATCCGAAATTTCAGTGGAATTAGCACACCAATGATGGATATGGTGAAGAAAAGACATAAATCTTTTCACTGGACGAAGGAAGCAAAGAAGAGCTTCAATCTGCTGAAGAAGAAGATCACTAAGAAACTAATTCTGGTTCTGCCAGATTTCAGCAAGACATTCCAGGTTAGGTGTGACACAAGTGGATTTTCAATTGGAGCGGTCTTGAGCCAAGATGATAGGTCGGTCGCATATTTCAGTGAAAAACTGAATGAAGAGAAGATCAAGTACTCCACATATGATAAGGAATTCTACACAGTCATACAAGCGCTGAAGAAATGGAGACATTATTTGGTTCCTAAAGAGTTTGTTTTGTACAGTGATAATCATGCTTTACAATTCGTGACTCAACAGGAGAAGTTGAACCAAAAACATGTTAAATGGGTTGAATTCATGCATAATTTTACTTTTGTGATTAAGCATATTTCTGGAACTGCTAACAAAGTTGTTGATGCTTTGAGCAGGAAATGTTTTCTTATGCAAGAATTCAGATTCAAGACTTTAGGTTTTGATAACCTCAAAGAAATGTACAGGGATGACCCAGATTTTAAGGAGGCATATGAAGCATCTGAGAATTCAATTCTTAGGGATAAAAGCCAATGGACTGAATACATGATCCAGGATGGATTATTATTCAGGGGAAATCAGCTATGTATTCCAAAATGCTCCATGAGGGAGAATTTGTTGAAGGAAAAACACAGTGGAGGATTGGCCGGACATTTCGGTCATGACAAGACGTTCTCAAAGTTGAATGGCTCATATTTTTGGCCAGGGATGAGGACACATGTTAAGAAATTTGTGGACATATGCAGGATTTGTCAGCACACAAAAGGGAAAAGGCAGAACACATGGTTATATCAACCATTGCCCATACCTGAAAGGCCATGGGATGCAGTGAGCATGGATTTCATATTGGGACTACCAAGGACACAAAGAGGATGTGATTCAATCTTTGTGGTAGTCGACAAATTTTCAAAAATGGCACATTTCATACCATCCCAAAAAACCAGTGACACAACTCATATTGCGAACCTGTTTTTCAAGGAAGTTGTCAGACTTCATGGCTTACCAAGGAGTATCGTGTCTGATCAAGATACCAAGTTCGTAGGGAATTTATGGAGGACCTTATGGAAAAAGCTGGGGACAAGTTTGTATTTTATCTCAGCATATCATCCTCAAACGGATGGGCAGACAGAAGTCGTGAACATAAGCTTGGGAGATTTGTTGAGGAGCTTAGTGACTGAACACCATAGTCAGTGAGATCACATTCTGCCACACGTGGAATTTTCTTATAATGATTTGCTTAACAGAAGCACAGGGTAGAGTCCATTCCAGATTGTATATGGAATTCAACCAAGGTGAGTTTCTTTATTGAAAGATTCAGAACAAAATGAATTCAGGAGTGCTAGTGCAGAAGACTTTGCAGAAGGAATGAAGGAGCTTCACATCCAAATTAAAGAGCGATTGCAGATTACAAGTCAAGAATACAAAAGGAGGGAAGATCAACACCGTCAAGAACTTCACTTTGAAGATGGTAATCTGATTCTTGCGCACCTGAGGAAGGAGAGGTTCCCAAGGGGAACGCAAAACAAATTGAAGATGAAAAAGATTGGACCGTGCAAGGTCATGAAGAAATTTGGGGCAAACGCATATGAGATTGAATTACCCGATGCGATCAAAATCTCACCGATATTCAATGTTGCAGAATTGTACCCTTACAAAGCTGAAGAAGCAGGAGCAGAGGTGGAACATAAAGAGATTCAATGGAAAAAACAAATGCCTGTAGCTGAAAAGCCACAAATGGAAAGCATAATTGACAAGAGGATTAGAAGAAAGACCAGGAGAAGGGAGTATTTTGAATACTTGGTCAAATGGAAGGGACATCCAGTTGAAGATGCTAGTTGGGAAGATGAAACGGAAATTCATAAGCATGGACAGACCGTGCAAGAGCTCATGAACATGAGTTCATGAAAATTTTCAAGTGAGGGAGTATGATGAAGGAACATCGTAAGAACCCATCCAAGCAAGCATAAGGGCATAAGACAACTGGAAAAGCTCAACACACATTTTGCACATTTTGAAATGTTTTTGAAAAATTAATGAGCAAATATTAATGTAGTAGTTAAAGGAAGCGTACTTGCATATTGTAAATAGATCTTGAGTGATTTTCTCTCATCTGTCGGATGTAATAGACATTAAGTCTGTTTAATGAAAGTAGGTAGATTTGAATTAAGCGATTAGACATTTTTAGAAGCGTAGGAGGGAAAATGGATATAGACACCCTCATTCTTGTATCATTGTAGCTTGTAACATTATCATCATTGAGAGTTGTAGAGAAGAACCCATGTACAGGAGAATTTGAGTTAATATATAAAGATTTGACTCAATTTTCATGGTGTTATGATGCTTACTGTTTACATTTGCTGAATGGTATGCTTACAGTTGTTTTATTCTCTCTGTTTATACATTTGTTTCAATGCTATGTTGAATGTGTGATTTCATGTTAAGTATGTGAAGTTTGAGAGAGGAGAAAAATGATTTTCAATTGTTTCTCATCCTGAGAGTTCCTACAAAGAGTGCAACAAAACCTCCGCAAGGTGTGCATTGACAAGAGTCTGAGTTTTATCTCAGAAATCTCAGGAGAGATACTGTTGTTCTCATACCAGCAGAAGTGCAGGTGAGGCACAGAGCCGTGCAAGGTGTGCGCAATATAGTTGAAACCTTAGAAGTTATCAACTAAGGTGAAGGTTGAAGGACTACTGTTGCAAAGAGTGCACAGGGTCAAAGACTCAAATAACCAGAAGTTATTTGAAAGTTTGCCGCAAGGAGTGCGAGAAGGAAACCCTTTTGGAAGGCTTGAGTTTACAAGTGAAAGCTCAGGAGGGATAATACCTCTGAACACTTCAAAGGAAAGCATAAATCGAACCACTTCAAAGGGAGATGGTCGCATAGAAGTTAAGTTCAGAAGGGAACACTCAGTCGTTTGGGTAGAAGCCATTGAAGCGTGAATCGAGCGGTCAGAATTCTCCGTGGAGAGCTCATGAAATTGCAAGGACCGTAGGATCCAGTGGAGCCGTATGGAAGGTAAGAAGCCTTTGTAAAGGAAGTGCAAAGTTGTGATAGTCATTGGATTTGGCAGAGTTGCAAGGTGATTAGAGGCCGGTGAAACCCATCACCTTAGGATCCAGGATCAACTTGAGCTGTTGATCATGCTTTGTGTAAGTCATTGGATCATATCACAAACTCGAGGTTCGTGAGTTTGGAGGCCAGACCAAATTTCTTGGTTTGAAAAAAGTTCCGAGTTGCAAGGAATAGAGAAGGAGATCCAGACCATTGGATCTGAAACATGGGAGAACCGTTGGATCAAAATCTCCGCATGGTATCGCATACTCAGGGGTTTAGGGTTTGAGAGAGTTTCTTTTCGACTGTAGAAGTCACGAAGTGCCGAGCGTCGAGGGATCGTGTGAACACATGGCACATCCGGTTGGTGGGGAATGCGTGCTTGAAAGGTGGTGTAGTAACAACGCCCAAAGAAAAGTGGAAGCAGGTGACAAGCGGAGGACCCACGTTGCCTGGGAAGAAGTCAACACATTATTGACTTATCGCATCTCAGGGATTCATGAAGGAGGAGCACAAGGGATCAACGCTCCAACTCATGAAGTTGTGAGTCATGAAAGGTGCTTGCGCTAAAGCTTGGGTTGTGGTTGTGAGGAGGCAAAGACTCACACCTAGTGCATGTGGTGCAGGTGGGTTTTTTGTGAAGGACCTGTGGATCAGATTCATTGAAGGTTTCAGCAGGGAACCGAAGGAGTCACTTCGACTCATGGAGAAATTAGAATGATCCTGTGCAGATCTAGGACAAAGAGAGTCGGGGGTCTGCATCACAATCTATTGTGATAATACAAGCACCATCAATATCTCAAAGAACCCGATGATGCACTCCAAGACGAAGCACATTCCAATCAAGTATCACTTTCTACGAGAACATGTTGCAGAAAATAACATCAGAGTTGAGTATGTGGGCACAAAAGAACAAGTGGAAGACATCTTTACAAAACCACTTCCATGGGAAACCTTTGAGTATCTTCGCTAGAGACTCGAATTTATTTCTACTCCAAAATGAATTCTTTTGAATGCTTATCTTATATGTCTTATATATACATGAGGAATCACCGTAAAGAGGATAGTTCAGTTAGGGGGAGAAACCCCGGATGGAAAAATACCTTTTCCATTGATGACAAAGGGGGAGATATTTATCAGATGCAGAGGACATAGGCATGGTTCTAGGGGGAGCATGAGCGATACAACTTTAGTATTTCATGAAATGATTTCATTATTGCATCAAAGTGTTTCCATCAATGCCAAAGGGGGACATTTTTTATTAAGTTTGGTTGTCATTGATGTCAACCCTTGAAGAAAGTCCAGTAGAACCCAGGTTTGGGTAATGGACCCAAGTTTGTTTGATAGACAACGATATGATTTTTGATATATTTGCAGAAAATACTATTCTATATGAATATTACATTTCATGCCATTTCTGGTGGTATGTGGAACGTCACATAACTCCTCACATTTAGAGAGTTATGGCCATGTGAAGTTGGAGAACCCTCATGAGTCATCTAGAAGCCCCAAAAGGTCAAAGTAGTCAAAGTGGTTTAGGAGATTTTTAGAAGGTAAATAATAAAGTGAAGTGATGAGTGTACTATAATTCAAAGTGGATACAAAAGAAATTATTTAAATAATAAATTTAATGGAGAAATTACTAAGTTGACAAGTGGTTAGAAGTGGGTTAGCCCTAAAATAAGGAAAGTGGTTTAAGATGGTTAGAAGGTAACCCCTTGAGGTAAAGTGAAGTGATGATTGTATTATAAGTCAAACTGGATACAAAATAAATTATTTAAATAATAAATTTAATGGATAAATTACTAATTAGACAAGTTGTTAGAAGTTGATTAACCTTAAAATAAGGAAAGTGGGTTAAGATGGTTAAAAGGTAACCCCTTGAGGAAGCTACATGAAAGTATAAATAAGAGGCAAGACTCTCTCATTTTAATCACACTTGAGAATATTGAATATCTACAGGTGATTGAGGTAACCAAAGAATATCTAAGCCGAATTTCAGAGAGAAGGTGAAGTAAAGAAGGCCGAAATTCAAGGGAGGATAAATTCTTTTGATGATGCTTTCTAAGGTATGTTATTTACAGGTCATCTCACCATTTTCGCAATAATTTTTTTCTAGAATGATTCAAACCATGAAATTGAGAGGCCCTTGATAAAACATATCCAAGTAGCCATGGTACAAATTTCATCTTGTGGGTCATTGTATTTTGGAGTTACACTCTGTGGAAAATAGGGTTTGTGGCTAGTCCCAAAACTAGTCTAAAACAAGTGTTTCGGGTAAAAATGTCATAACCTCTTCATAACATATCCAAATTAAGCAAGACTAAATGCATTGGTTAGAGTATAGTCTATAGTATTTTGTGTAAAATTTTCACATCCATACAAATAATATTCAGTGCGGGGCACGCTCTACAAGTTTGCTCTCTAGAATAAGCCATAATTCAACAAGGTATGCCATTTTTGCTATAACTCCTTTTCTGAGAGGTTCCAAGTAGTGAAACCTGGAGGAATTGCATAAAACACACTAAAGAACATTTCATACTATTTTCAGATCTTTATTCATTACATGTACATAGTTATGATTATTTCAAGTTAGGGTTGTTGACTAATCCAAAACTAGTCATGTGAGACTAAAGAAAATTTTGATGAAAATGATAGTATATTGTTGTTAAAGTTAAGGAAGGTTTGCAGGTATGTGATCATATACACGAGGTCTATTACAGAGTTACAAGTCAGATTTGGATGATGAAATTGATGAGGGATTTTGGTTGAGGTACATGTTGGGTACATGGTTGAGACAAGTAGTTGATGAGTTGGAACATACATGAGGTGTATAGTTGATGATGTTGGTACATCTTGATGAGTCATAGTTGATGAGTAGTTGATACATGATTGGTACATAATTGGTACATGGTTGGATGCACTTGTTTATGGTACAGGTTGATTATAGGTTGTTTGGTATAGGTTGGTGCATGGTTGATGCACTTGTTTATGGTACAGGTTGATTACAGGTTGAGGTACAGGTTGATGCATGGTTGATGCATGGTTCAGGTTTATTGGTACAAGTTGTTTGGTGCAAGTTTATTGGTATAGGTTTATAGTAGTATATCTCAAAGTGATAGTGTGACATTGGTTCCATCATTCTACTTATATGTCAGGGCGGTTGGATGGGACAAGGATAGGTGGTTGTAGCCACCTTTCGGTTGTAGCCGGAGAACATAGGGGGTTGTAGCCTCCTTCTGGTTGTAGCCATATAATTGGGGATTTGGAGCTTTCCTCGTGTAGTAGCCTGAGAAAATAGAGGGTTGGAGCCTCCTTCCAATTGTAGCTAGAAAATGAAGGAAGTTGGTGCTTCCAATGAATGTAATTATTCAAGACATATAAGAAAAAACATTCTGTGGTTTTATCTCGCTTTGAGTTTCCACGTAAAACACTAGTGTACTGTGTATCTATATGATTGTTCATTTGTTCATTGCTTATTTACTCTGCAGTTATTGGATGATAATGGTACATTGATATAAAACTTGGAATATATGGTTAAAAATGATTAAATTCCTCTATTACTGATTCACCCCCCTCTCAGTAATCCAACATGGAGATTAATTTCAGGAATATTTCAGTCAGGGGGAGAAGCCCCAGATGGAAATATATCTTTTCCATTGATGACAAAGGGGGAGATATTTATCATATGAAAAGGTAAATTCTTGGAGAAAGAGCACGGAGGCATGGTTCCAGGGGGAGCGATGGTCACAGGGGGAGCATGAGTGATATGAATTCAGTATTGCATCAAAGTGTTTCCATCAATTGCAAAGGGGTACATTGTTGATTATTTGGGTTGTTTGTCATTGATGTTAATCTTCGAAGAAAGTCCGATAGAGAATTATGGTAGCACAAAGATTTGGGTAATGGACCCAAGTTTGTTTGATGTATAATGGTACGAGTTTTAATATATTTGAAGGTAATACTATTCTAGATGGATAATACATGACATGCCATTTCCGGTGGTATGTGGAACGTCACATAACTCCTCACGGTAAGAGAGTTATGGCCATGTGAAGTTGGAGAACCCTCATGAGTCATCTAGAAGCCCCAAAATGTCAAAGTAGTCAAAGTGGTTGAAAAGAAGAAATTATTTAAATAATAAAGTGAATTGATGAGTGTAATATAAGTCAAAGTGGATACAAAAGAAATTGTTTATTGGAAAAGTGGTTAGAAGTGGGTTAGCCCTAAAATAAAGAAAGTGGTTTAAGATGGTTATAAGGTAACCCCTTGAGGAAGCTACATAAAAGTATAATAAATTATTTAAACAATAAAGTGAAGTGATGAGTGTACTATAAGTCAAAGTGGATACAAAAGAAATTATTTAAATAATAACGTTAATGGAGAAATTACTAAGTGGAAAAGAGGTTAGAAGCGGGTTAAGATGGTTAAAAGGTAACCCCTTGAGGAAGCTACATGAAAGTATAAATAAGAGGCAAGGCTCTCTCTTTTAATCACACTTGAGATTATTGAATATATACAAGTGACTGAGGTAACCAAAGAATATTAAGGCGAATTTTAGAGGGAAGGGGAAGTAAAGAAGGCTAAAATTCAAGGGAGGATAAATTCTTTTGATGATGTTTTCTAAGGTATATTATTTACAGGTCATCTCACCATTTTTGAAATAAATTGTTTTATAGAATGATTCAGAACATGAAATCTGTAGGCCGTTGAGGAAACATATCGAAGTAGTTGTGATAAACATTACAACTTGTGGTTCATTTTATTTTTGGAGTTACATTCCATGGAAAATAGGGTTTGTGGCTAGTCCTGAAACTAGTCTAAAACATGTGTTTCGGGTAAAAAAGTCATAAATTCTTCATAACAGACCCAAATTCAGTAATACATAATGTATTGGTTAGAGTACATTATGTAGTATTCTTTGTACCATTTTTAGATCCATACAACAAATATTCCATGCGAGGCATTCTCTACAAGTTCGATCTCTAGAATAAATCAGAATTCAACAAGGTATGCCATTTTTTCTATAACTCCTTTTCTGGGAGGTTCCAAGAAGGGAAACCTAGAGAAATTGTAGAAAATACACTAAAGAACATTGTGTACTATTTTCAGATCTTTATTCCTTATAGGAACATAGTTATGATTATTGCAAGTTAGGGTTGTTGACTAATCCAAAACTAGTCATATGAGACTAAAGTAAAATTTGATGAAAATGCTAGTCTCTTGTTAAGGAAGGTTTACAGGTATGTGATCATATACACCAAGTCTGTTACAGAGTTACAAATCAGATTTGGATGATGAAATTGGTGAGAGATTTTGGTTGAGGTATGTTACAGATAGAGGTTGTATAACAGTGAGGTTGTGGCACATGGTTTGATGTAATGGTTTATGGTATTTGGTTATGGATAGTGTGATATATTGCTAGAGAAATTTTGATGGTTATATTGGTATATGTATTTGGTAAATGGTTGAGGTACATGTTGGGTACATGGTTGAGACAAGTAGTTGATGATTTGGAACATACATGAGGTGTATAGTTGATGATGTTGGTACATCTTGATGAGTCATAGTTTATGTGTATTTGATGCATGATTGGTACATATTTTGTGCATGGTTGATGCACTCGTTGATGGTACAGGTTGAGGTACAGGTTGGTGCATGGTTGATGCACTTGTTTATCGTACAAGCTAATTATAGGTTGTTTGGTACAGGTTGGTGCATGGTTGATGCACTTGTTTATGGTATAGTTTGATTACAGGTTGAATGGTACAGGTTTATAGTAGTATATCTCATAGTGATAGTGTGACAGTGGTTCCATCATTATACTTTTATTTCAGGCAGGTTGGACGGGGCAAGGACATGTAGTTGTAGCCACCTTTTTGTTGTATCTAGAGAACATAAGGAAGTTCTAGTCTCCTTTTGGTTGTAGCCAGAGAATTGGGGAGTTGGATCTTCCTTCAGGTTGTATCTTGAGAAACTAGGGGGTTGGAGCCTCCTTCCAGTTGCAGCTAGAAAGCAAAGGAAGTTGGTGCTTCCAATGAATGTAATTCTTAAAGACATATTAGAAAAAACATTCCATGGTTTTCTCCTACTTTGGGTTTCCACGTAAAAACACTGGTGTACTGTGTATGTGTATGATTTCTCATTTGTTCATTGTTTATTTAGTTTTCAACTATTGGATGATAATGCTACATTGATATAACACTTGAATTATATGGTTAAACATGATTAAATTTCTCTATTACTAATTCACCCCCCTCTTAGTAATCCAACAGATATGAATAACATTATTTTAGACCTGGGTTTTGATTTAAATGTGTTACCAAAGAAAACATGAGAAATGATGGGGAAACCCAAGTTGATTTGGTCTCCTGTCCAGTTAATATTGGCAAACCAACACAAGATAGTACCAATTGGTTGATTGGAAAGATTACCTATACATATAGATGGTGTGTGTAGAGTAGTGTATTTCAAATTCATCGAGATCATGGATGGTAGTCATCCATATCTAGTGTTGATGAGGCTTGATGGGCCTTTGAGAACCAGGTGATCATTAATCTCAAGAGGAGAGAAACAATATTTTAGATAGGAGACTTGAAGGTTTTTGCACCTATTGGACGCAGACCCAGTCAAGGGAAATGTTATTTTGGGGAAGATAAGATTGAAAGGAAGAAAGGACAACTGGAAGGAAAAGTAGCACATGCGAGGGAAGCATTTTAGGAGCGCATGCAAGGAAGACCTAACGATGTTAGGGTTAGGTTTTTTGCAATGTATTGGAATGGATGATGAGCCAATAATATAAATAAGTAGTACTTTGGGGACATATAGGGAGAGACAGAGATATAGAAGGATGGCAGAGAGACCAAGAGGATAGGAGAGAAGGACAAAGGGAGAGTCCGAGAGTTTAAGAGTTGTAATAAATGCACTCTTTCGTAAGCTGGTGAGCTAGATAAGAAATGAGTGATTCGATCCCAAGGGTTAGATCACAGCCTGAGGATCCTAGTGCGATCTAGTCAGCCTCGTAGGGATTGGGGAGCCTATTGATATTGTAGGATCCAAGATTGTAAGCACACGTGGCGTGACATATTATTGAACCATAATAAAGAGCGTGAGAGCCAGGTATTTGTGGACATATCCCAGGAGGGGGTGAACCATGGTAAGACATTTGTTATGTGATTGAATGTATGCATCTCTATTGTTTTTATGGATTGACTTCTAGATGAATGAATGGAGAACTAGTTAGATCTGATACTCTAAATGCATGAATAAGAAGGATTGTTTTAATCAAAAGGTTATATTAGATAAATAAATATAGCAAGGTACAACCACAAATATCCACTCATTCCTAGGCTGAAAGCACATGAGTATTGCAACCACCCATAGAGATATATCGGGTGAGACTACGCAATACACCCTGTGTATTGTGTTTCCTTCTGGTTTACCAAAGGGGCTGATAGTTTTAGAGGGATTTTGTTGGAAGCTTGTTTAATTTAGACCTGGGTAAACCTATGACAGTAAGGGAATATCAGAGTAGCTAACTGATAAAGTAGAATAACTATCCAACAAATGGTTCCGTTGTTGGTTGGTTGGAACATAATGAGACTGAGTGAATGCGATCTATTGAAGGTGCATCAAAATAATTCCAAATCAGATGACAAGACGTTAAGAGAATGAGAATATAAAAGGGGATGTTGAGACCATGGAATCTAATGAATGCAAAAATAGAGAGATGGTTGAAAACAAAGGAGCTGGAGTTTGAACAAAAAGATAATAGAAACCCGAAGTTAACACCGTGCAAATATCTGGACAAGTACGTATTCAACGACTTGCATGAAGTATTTTTCTGTGATTTACCACATGTTTTGCACGAGTGGATATCAAGATTGAAAGAAAACCATCCTACAAATCGGACCAGACAGCTAGAGTGGAATCCTGTAGAGATAACATAGTTACAACAAGTTGATAATAAATTTACCCGTGCAGTATATTTATGATTAGACAACATTGTTGCAGGATTTATCATAGAATTTGCAGTAGATATGGCGAAGTCTTATAGCACAACAGAGAAAGAGTTCTTGAAGGGACCTCAAGGTATGTATATCATATCGCTATATACTTCCATTAAGATATTACTATATAAAAAAGGTGTAATGACAATGGCGTAAGATAGCTAAACTTCTCTGCGTGCATGGGGGAAGGGGGGAAGTACTGACAGGAGGAGAAATGGAGGGAGAAGTGGATAAAGGAAATAAAGAGGATTCGTTGGACCCAATCATGATGGACGAAGACCATATCAAGCAGATCATGGAAACAACTAGAAGAACACGCATTGGAGTACCCTACCAATATAAGATGAACACCAAGAAGAGAGTTGTAGCCACGAGGGAGGGCTTGGAAAGTGATGAAGAAGAGGTAGAGGATCTCTGGGCTATGGAGCATATTGAGAAAATCCTGTGTGCGACATATGAGAGGAAGATGAGATGTCCAAGAGCGGGAATAGAAGGAAACAATCCTATCCATATCAGTGTCAGTGTGGAATCCATAAACCCATGTGTGACAAATACACCAATAAGAACACCACCATTTAGATAACTGAATTTTGGGAGACGAAAGACAGCATGAAGTACATATACATATGGAACAACAACTAGGGGAACTAGTTTAAAAAGCATTAGTCAAGTATCTACACCGCGCGAAGGTAGTAGTTCAACATCTAGGATGGTAGGAAATGATCTGATTCAGATTATTTTCGACACAAAATGAGAGTGGAGATATAATAAAAAATGCACAAAGATATCACGGATATCCAATAATATAACATAAATGTATCAGAGATGAAACCATAAACACAGAGATAGAGTAATACCAGATTTCTATTAATGAAAGAAATGTATACAGACTGTAAAAATACAGAGTGAAAGACTCGTTAGAATGGTGGAAGCTTATCTTTGAGAAGAGATGAGACGGATACTCGCATTTGCAAGAATATGATCAAAATGAGGCTCTAAAGGCCTTTTTTATCTTAAAGAAAATCCAAAACCCTAACCCCGGAAGATAAAAAGCCAACAATTTTGTGGACCCCATTTTGGGTAGTTTGGTGTATCAACTTCCTGAGGGCGTAACTTTGGCATACGATCTCCGTTTGGGGCGCACCATATTTCGTTTGAAATATCTATCCGAGGACTACAATAGATAACATGAAATATCCTGAAGATATTTTTCGAACGGTAGATGCTCAAAAAATGTCATTTAGGGCCTCAAAACGGCTCCGGAAGTTTAGGACCCGAAAAAATGCCAAAAATAATTAATTACCAAAATTGCCAGAAAATTGTTTTGAGCTATTTGGAAAAGGTGGGTGGACACCGATATCCACCTGGATCAATCCTCTCTCCTTAGGAAGCAATTGTCTCCATTGCGTTGAGTTCCCGGGGGAGAGAGGGAAGCGTTTGATGAATCTGAATCTTGGTGAGTTGCTTGCCTTGCTAGAGACGTCGCGTTGCTCGATTTGTGGAAAGATACCACGAACCTGTTGCTGGTAGGGTTGACTCTGTTCAACCATTCGGGCTATCTGAGATGACTTTGTGCAGAAGGAATGTTTGCATTTTGCTGCAATCTTGTCGACCTGCTTTTGTTAGATAGAAGGTGCTTGGACTGAGGCTGTAGTGGTTGCAGTATCCTTTTGTTCTCCTTTTGGACAGATTGTGAAGAAGATGGATTTTGTAGTATGAGATACTACCTTGCGACATTGTTTAGGTGGGACAATAGTTGGAACTACCTTTGGTATCCTGTAGTGATGACCCCCCAGAGTAACAATGACACTACGGGGTTGAGACTCATAGATAGCATGGTGCTTCCACATATATGGTTGACCCAAAAGAACATCACAGAAATCCAATGGCGTAACATCACATAATACCTCATCCTTGAAGGGATATATGTCATATGACAATCGACACTATTGGCTAACACAAAGATCTCGTCCTTGGCAAAGCCACCCGATGTTGTATGGTTGCGGGTTTGGTGTTGTCGACAATTCCAACTGTTTGACGACCTCTGCTGAGATGAGGTTCTTTTGGCTTCCACTATCAGCAATAAAATGCAGCGGGGTCCCCTTCACCCACATCTGTGAATGAAAAAGGTGCTCCCCTTCTTCATGATTTGTTGGTTCTTCTGGTTGAATTACTGCGGTCGCGACAATAACAATGGGGTCTGCATCGATGATCTGTCTTTTACCAGTATTTTCAGAATCAGATTCTGAGTCGGGGTTTGGATCCTTGTCTTTGATCTTGGCCACAAATGACTGTTTTGAGTGACATTCCTCAGTGTTGTTCCAGGGGATTTTGTGGAAATCACACCATTTTTCGGTGTCCTTCTTTGTCTTCTCGTGACCCTTCTTTTCATATGGCTTGGACTGGTTTTCGGGAGACTGTTTTTTAGGGACGTCTTTATCAAACTTTGGTTGTTGCAGATTTGTAGACCTGAACTACCATTTGTTCTGGTGCTTAAATTTCTGCTCGATTTTAATAGCATATCTATAAGCAACACCGAGTGATGAGATGTCCATAAAATCCATTTCAGTTTGGATGTATCTATGTAGATCCCCATGGTATTTCAGAACCAAATGTCGTTCGGAGTCTTTGATACCCAACTTGGTATGCAAGGTATGGAAGGTATGTTGATGAATGCAGCTATGGGAGACATCCTCCAACTTACAAACCTGTGAGATGTGGAACATAACATCTTGTGAAGTCTTTCTCTCAGCTTACAAACCTGAGAGACTGCCCCTATGAAGGGTTCATGGTTCCTGCCTGAGATAGAGTCAGGAATGTAAAGATGGCCTCCTCCATGACATGAGAGAGAAGAACTCCAGATGATTATCTGATGTAAAAGTGATCTTTTGAGTTAGGACGTGCCTGTGGCTGAGCACAAGGTGAACATGGGAAATCCCAAAAGTGCTGGGCACATCATCTTGAGAAAAAAAAATGAATATGATGTGATGGCCTCCTCTGAGCAACAACAGAGTTGATGAGAAGACTTCAGATGATCCTCTTATTGGTGGTAGTGGGAAAGAATATTTGTAGAACAGACATGCCTCTGGAGGAGTACAGGTAGATGAGTGAAGACTTGGTTCATCTATGTAATGCAGTGAATCAGGTCCATGGCATCCATATGGATGTGCCCCTAGTGGATGAGCACTAGTGGGTGTATCATATCCTTTTCTATATGTTGTTCAAGAGTCAGACCTACATGTAACCCTAGTTATTTTGTAAAGGGTACAGGTCGGCCCTATCTTATTGTGTTTAAAGATAAACTGTAAAAGATAATTAATATTAATTATTATAATAATAAATAAATGATATGTCTAGGTGAGGTCAGCCCTATTGTGCCAAAAGACACTTTAGTTGATAGGACTAAGAGGAAATCTTTCATTGTAGACACACACACTTGTGAGTTTTGGAAATTTCAGCAAGTACACTTCTTGGTCAAAGTTGCACACCTCTCTTGGGATCTAGAGTTCTAGGGTTTTGTGCACCCTCTTGTGTGATCGGATATTCTTGGTGGTAAAGGTCTTTCTCTTGAATAATATAGCAAAGTATTTGGCTGGGTTTTTCTCCCTTGTTTGAGAAGGTTTTCCCAGGATATATCTTGTGTTCTTTTGCATGGTGCTTCTTCATGTGATCTTGGTTGCTGCAACATTTATGGTTATGGTTAATTGTTAAAAATCGAATGAACTTCATGCTTAACCTAATTCTATGAAAAATCAACAAGGTATTGGTGAACTCCAGAACTTCTTGGCCCTTCTCTTGCCATAACGTGGTCCATCTCATGTACTGGTCCTCATAATTTCCAATCGAGTAATATTGTGCCTTTACCGCATCCAAAAAAAAAATCCCAAGTGGGCTCGACCCCATATATTCCAGAATCCTTTGTGGAAATTTTCTCCCAGTAAGTTTCCCACCAATGTTTGACATGGGGGAGAGATTTAAGGAGTGCAAAGGTGATATTTTCCCTTTCGAAAAAATTATGAACAGAGAAATAACCTTCTAAGAGATTTAACCATTTTTCTAGGGCATCCGCATCTATCTGACCTTCAAATATAGGAATATCAAAATCAACCTGTACCTTGAAAGGAGAGGTTCTTCCAAAGTGGTTGTTTGATGAAGATGTGTTTGTTGCTATCAACATGCATTGAAGGATGTGGGAAAAATTCTCCATCATTTCGTCCCTCTGTCGCGTGAGAGCTTGCTTAAGAAACAGACTGAAATGATCGTTTGCTCCATCGTTTTTCTTTTCTTCCACCATGGAGGGTTTCTTGGGTGTGCACGAGTGATTGTTTTCAATAGAGAAAAGATCAAGACCCAACTTTCTATACTCGTACCTTGTCGGGGACATGCACTGAAAAATGATCAAGAGCAACCTGCTTTGATACCATTGATCTGGATTATTTTCGGCACGAAATGAGAGCGGAGATATAATAAAGAATTCATAGATATATCACGGATATCCAATAGTATAACATAAATGTATCAGAGATGAAACCATAAACATAGAGATACAATAATACACGATTTCTATTAATGAAAGAAATGTATAGAGACTGTAAAAATACAGAGTGAAAGACTCGCTAGAATGGTGGCAGCTTATCTATGAGAAGAGATGTGATGGCTACTCACATTCACAATAAGATGATCATAATGAGGCTCTAAAGGCATTTTTATCATAAAGAAAATCCAAAACCCTAACCTCGGAAGATGAAAAACCAACAATTTTGTGGACCCCGTTTTGGGTAGTTTGGTGTATCAACTTCCCGCGGGTGTAACTTTGGCTTACGATCTTCGTTTGGGGAACACGATAGCTCGTTGGAAATATCTATATGAGGATTATAATAGTTGGCAAAAAATACCTTGATGATATATTATCGATCGGTATATGCCCAAAAAACGTTTTTTAGGGCCTCAAAACGACTTCGGAAGTTCAAGACCCGAAAAACTGCCAAAAATAGTAATTTACAAAAATTGTCAGAAAACTATTTTGAGCTAGTTGGAAAAGGTGGGTGGCGACCGATATATACCTGGATCATGATCCCACCATCAGGTTACCAAAATTCAAAGGAGAGGTGTCAGAGGACCCTGATAAGCACTTGTTTATTTGTGAAAATATATGGAAAGAAAAACATATCACATATGAGGACACTAAACTTGCACAGTTAGCCATCATGCTAAGAGATCGCGCACTAGATTGGTACATGAGCTTAGCTACAAAAATTCCTCTAGGGACAACCAGAATGATTGGAGATATAAAAAATCTATTGGTAAATGAATTCCAAAAACCTAGCTAAGAGGATCAATACATGAATGAGATGATAGAGATTAGATAGAAACCAGGAGAATCTGTGTGGGAGATTGACTAGATATTCAAACGATTGAAGGGAAAGATAAAGTACATCATGAAAGATATGCATCATAGGCATTTGTTTGTAAATTCATTGCTCCCGCACTTGAAATATACCTTGTGACAACATAAGTTTTAGACGTAGGTAGAGGCTCTACAGGCATCCCTACAACTGGAAGAAAACCAATATCGGAAGACTGATCCATCCATAGAGGAGTTGAAAGAGGATCTGAAGAACTTAACATTTCAGTTGAACCAAAACATGGGTAAGGGAAAAAGAGAAGTCATTTTGTGTACCACATGTAGGATAGAAGGACACCATAAGAATGAATGTCCAACATTCACGCAGTACAAGGCAGTAGGACTGTCAAACCTATTTCCAACAGGAGGACTATGGTGTGAAATCTGTAAGAAACAAGGGCATGATGCATATCATTGCCCAATGATGTAGAAATACCAGACAATATGTTAAGTTCCTAACCCGCACATAGGTAGATCAATGTATTCGGATGTAATAAAGGTCAATATTAATAAGACCTTTCAATAAAATAGAATAAGGTGGATGTAAGAAGACCTAATAGAAGCTTCCACTTCTAGAAGGATCTTCCTCTAGATGC
>ML786428.1:114542-139797 GCA_009831015.1 Picea engelmannii
ACAACCACTCGCATGACTCCTTTTGAAGCAGTGTATGGACAGAAGCCACCATCAGTTCTCTCATACTTACCGGGTACCTCGAAGGTCCAGGCGGTTGACCAAACACTTACAGTCCGAGAGGATATCCTTCGCACCCTTAAAGATAACTTGGTCATGGCCCAGAATAGAATGAAGCAGCAAGCATATCAAGGTCGCTCTGAACGTCAATTTGCCGAAGGGGATCGGGTGTTTCTGAGACTGCAACCATATAAGCAAACTTCCCTCAAGGTCGAGCAGTGTCAGAAGCTAGCACCCAAATTTTATGGCCCTTACACAGTTCTCAAGTGTGTGGGACAAGTCACATATCAGTTAGCTCTTCCCAGTCAGTCGAAGCTACATCATGTTTTTCATGTTTCATGCTTGAAGAAGGTGATTGGAACCAGGTGCCAAATTCAAACCAACCTTCCAGAGTTAGCTGAAGAAGGATCCATTTGGATACAACCAGAAGCAGTTTGGGACCAGCGAGAGCATCGCCTGTGTCAGAGAACCATCAAGGAAGTGCTAGTACAGTGGAAAGATATGACTCCAGCAGATGCCACTTGGGAACCAACTACCATTCTGCAGTAGTTTCCACATCTCAAGCCTTGAGGACAAGGCTGTTTTCAAGGGGGAGGACATGTTAAGGTCATAACCCGCACATAGGTAGATCAATGTATTCAGATATAATAAAGGTCAATATTAATAAGACCTTTCAATAAAAAGAATAAGGCAGATGTAAGAAGACCTAATAGAAGCTTCCGCTTCTAGAAGGATCTTCCTCTAGATGCTTCTCTTAATAGACACATTTAGTATAAATAAGGGTCAAGGGTATGAAAACCCTAGCTTGGAGATTATTGTAACATAGCGCTGCTCGACTGGAGGTTGCCCCCTCGAAGAGGCCTGTGAACATTGCTATCTGAAACAAAGTGTTATTTCTGTTGCTATTTCGTATATCATTTCTGTGTATTGTGAAGATTATGCTGGATATTTTACTGTTATTTCATTTCTATCATTTCATTTCTATTCTGCATATTTTATATATCTGGTATCTTGCACAGTACCTAAGAGTTCATATTGCAACTTTTGCAAGTCAGTAGGCCATGATGACAAAGATTGTAGGACCATGGACCTGATGAGGGAAAGAACATCAAATACTTACAGGGTGCAGGCATAAATGATGACCAGGAAAGTTGCACCATAGTTTAACCAAGTACCAGCCCCATATAACACTGCGCAACAACAATATAACATTGCGCAACTACCATATAACATTGCGCAACAACAATACAATACCATACAACCACACTATAACCCTGCGCAGTATAACCAGGTGCCCCAGTACAATGAATCACGAGGAGATCGAGTTGGCTACATAGGTGGAGGAAGAGGAAGAGGAGGCTTTGGAAATGGCAGAGGACCAACTGTATACCACAACTGTCAACAACCAGTACATCATGCAAGAGAATGTACACTTCCACCTGCGACGTGTATGTATTGTCGTGCACTAGATCATGACATAGAAGACTGTCCCACACTACTGGGGAAGATCCAGGAAAAGATAAATTAGAACAATAAAAATGTTCAGTGCATTTCAGCGGAAGCAAGGGATGATAGAATAAATATAAACATACTTACGCATGGAGGAGCTAAGACAGGTAACGACGCAGTGAGACAAGATCTAGGACAACACCAATGGGTGAAGAAGAATGTTGAACCACAGAAGCAGTTTGATGCGCATAACGAAAAGGAGATATTCAAGCAGGCTAGAAAATAATTCTTGAAGCCAAACATTGCATCAACATCAACTGTGAAACATACTCAGGAGGAACCAGCATACAAGATGCCTCCATCGTTGGATCACACCAAAGAAACACAACCCCTAGGACAAGTAAGTACGATCAAAGTATTTTTGCAATCCTGTGTCAAACTACTTAATGATCCATCATCTGTTAAAGTGTTACAAAATATGATTGAAAGATGTAGCACAAAGGTAGAAGGAAATATAGAACATAAAACAGTTAATCACCTACATACAAGGAGAAGAACAAGCAGAGAATTCAGAGTGAATGCCAACATTGGAGATTTCAATATGGGAGATATTATATTGGATTTAGGATTCGAAGTAAATGTGCTACCCAAGAATACATGGCAATGTATGGGAGAGCCCACATTAGGATATTCACCTGTTCATCTGAAACTAGAAAATCAACACAGAGTTCTACCAGTTGGAAGGCTAAAGGGGGTGACAGTAGATCCCGATGGTGTGCGCACTAAAGACAACAACAATGATTTAGTAACTGCTCCTGCTAGAAACCCTAGCGGCAGTTCTTCAACAAGCTTAGTATCCTTATGGCTATGCTCCCTTCCATTGGTTAGACTGAATGAAGGAGGTGTGGGCCCATAACCTGTTAGAATGTGATCGCTTTACCATAGACAATATCACTATTGTCACCCAACCATAGGCCAAAGCCACCCTTCGAGCACTTTAACCTTGACAGAGAATCATTTCAGAAGAAAACCCTAGGCTAGATATCCAAACAAAGGATAGCGCACCTTTCTCCAAGGATAGCACACCAAACAAGAGTTGATCAGATAGTCCAAACCATAACCAAGAGATAGTCCAAGCCAAAACGAAATCTGCTAGCTGTAGCAGCTGCAACGACAAATCTCCTCCAAAATTTCACACAAAATTGCCCAACTGTAGTGTGCACAAGTGTGCTCTGTAGTTTTGAGAATGCCTGCCAGAATGAAGACTGCCCTACTGTATTTATACTAAATCTGGCAGATTGCCCGGGCCGACTTCTCATTCTAGGTACTAATTTTTTGGTATATATTATTTCCTTTAGCCGACTTCTTCTTTTGGAGACTAATAACCTAATACAAGTCATTTCCTTGAGCTGACTTGTATTCTAGGGTTATTAACCAATCAATTAGGGTTTCTTCTTGCTTCCCACAATATTCTTCTCATCAGGTTTATACGTGGAGGTAAATGCCTCCTGCATCTACCATAATATCAACAAGTATCACATCATGCGCGTCGGACTCAGATACATGCTTAGAAAATTGGCAACAAAGGTTACACAAAGTCTCCATAAGAAGATGCACAAGAATAGACTGCGCAATAAGATGGGTAGGTATGAAGATAAGAGAACCTCCCAGCTTCCATGGGGTGAATGAATTAGAAGCATTCTTAATAGGATACAAACATGAAGTGTTAGAAAATCATAGGGTCTTAGCTCTGGATATAGAACTCAAGGAAACACCTGCAAGATGGTGGGGTGCACACAAAGAGATAGTCAAGGACTGGTACCAATGTAAATGCTGACTCCACATCAAATTTGGCCCAGAACAGGAAAAAAACCAACTGAAGAAATATGACAGACATGGGGTACTAGTAGAACAATTGGAGAAGTGCAGAACACTATGGAGAATGACACCACCAGAGGAATGGCCTCATAATTTTATTCACACATTAGAAGGGATTCCAACAAACTGGTATACAGACCAAGAATTGCGCAGAGGAACTACAGACTGGACAATATTAAAATATAATTTTACAGTCACTTTCTCATTTGAACATGAGAACCCCAACATAGAGTCAGCACTCAAACAAATCAAAGGGGTGATATTCATTAAAGAACCAAAAGTTGAACGTATGACAAAAGATCAACAATAGAACATACAGACAATAAAAGAACTACTGCCATGCTACCATGTTCAGGAAGATGCGCCAGATGAAGATGACCCACATAACATTTAGATAATGGAAGTCGAAGGAGAAAGAGAGGTGGAAGGTCCACATCTGGAATAAGAAGTATTTGTTGTGCTAATCAAGGTGAAGAAATTCAACATTGGGACAACTGAGAATCCCAAAATGGTCAGCATTGGAGACTACTGGGATGAGAAAACAATATAAAGCATAACAAAGTTACTGCACAAGTACAACAACCTGTTTCCAACAACATTCATGGAAATTAAAGGCATAGAAGGAGAGCTAGGTGAAATTAAGATACCTCTCAGAGGTGAGGCAAGACCAATTGGACAAAGACCATATAGACTAAACCCAATATATAAGCAAAAAGTGAAAGCATAATTTGACAGGATGTTGGAGGCTGGAATCATAGAACCATTAGAGGAATATGAATGGGTAATCCCTATGGTAGTTCAAGAGAATAATAAGGGAGGGATAAGGATATGTGTCGACCTGAGTCATTTGAATGATGCTTTCCTACATGACCCTTTCCCTACTACTTTCACAGATGAAGTGTTGGAGAATGTAGGAGGCCAGGAAGCTTACTCATTCACCGATGGATTCTCATGCTACCATCAGATCAAGATAGCCCCAGAAGACAGGTACAAGACCAATTTTTCCACAGAATGGGGATCCTACCAGTACACAGTCATTCCTTCTGGACTGAAGAACACACCAACAATATTTTCTAGAGTAGTCATAGCTGCATTCAAAGAATTCATCCACCAGTTTCTAGAAGTATATATGGATGATTGGACAGTCTACATTTTGTTGAAATACCATGTGAGGTTGATGTTATAAAGATGCAGGCAGTGTTAGATATCATTAAACATTAAGAAGTGCATCTTCGGAACACCCTTTGGGATATTATTGGGCCATATAGTATGAAAACAAGGCTTGCTAGTAGATCCCGCAACTATTGCAGTAATTGTTAATCTACCACCACCAAAATCAGTACATCAGTTAACAACAACATTGGGACACACATGATACTACAGGAAATTCATAAAAGGGTATGCACAGATCACTACGCCAATGGAGAAACTGTTGAGAAAATATAGCAAGTTTCAGTGGAATGAGGAATGTTAGTGAGGATTGGACACTCTAAAAGAGAAGATGGTAATTTCACCAATACTAGTATTCTCGGATTGGGAAATTTATTCCATGTGCATGTAGATGAATTTTCCATAGCACTTGGAGATATTCTGGCGCAGCCAGGAGCAGGGGAATTGGATCATCCTATAGCATTTTCTATCAGAAAACTATCAGAGTTGGAGAAAAATTATAATAACACAGATAGAGAAGGCTTAGCTATGGTCTATGCACATCATAAGTTCATAAATTACTTATTGGAAAACATTTCAAGATGTTTACATATCATTCAGCTCTCAAATACCTAGTCAACAAGCCAATGTTGGGGGGGGGGGAGAATTTGTATATGCTTACTACTATTCCAGGAATTTGAATTCGAAGTGATAGTCAAACCAAGGAAGTTGAATGCAGGACCAGATCACCTGTCAAGGATCACCAATGGAGACGAACCTATGAATCTAGAGGACAAATTTATCGATGAAAAATTATTTTTAGTCCAAGTAGCCAATGAATACTTTGCTGACATCATTCAATACTTGAGTACAAGGACTGCACCACAAGAATTCAACATTGTGAAGAGGAAAAATCTGGTAGTCAAAGTTGCAGACTATCAATTGGTTGTCAGACACTTCTACAAGATGGGTGCATACAACATCTTGAGAAGATGCCTACTAGAACATGAGAGACCGAGGATTTTAGTAGAGGCCCATGAGGGAATAGCAGGAGGACATTATGCAGGAAAATATACCATGCAGAAGGTATTGCACATAGAAATTTGGTGGCCAACTATTCACAGAGATTCAAAGGACTACTGCCAGCGATGTGATGTATGTCAAAGGGTTGGTAAACCTAATAGATAGGATGAGATGCCCCTAAGGCCACAAGTAACCTTGCAGGTATTCAAAAAATTGGCAATAGAATTTGTGGGACCAATTAACCCACCAACAAAAAGGTCAGGATCAAGGTATATTATTGCTGCGACATAGTACTTAACAAGATGGGCAGAAGCAACACCACTAACAGATTGTAGCATAGAGATGACAACACACTTCTTGTTTGAGCAAGTGATCACTAGATTTGGATGCCAAAGGATTTTGATGAGTGACCAAGGCACTCACTTCATTAACAACACTATTAAGGCTATGAATGAGGAGTTTGAAGTCCATCATTAAAAGAGTACACCATATCATCCTCAAGCAAATGGAACAGTGGAAGCCTTTACTGAGATCCTAGAGAATGCACTGACAAATATCTGCAATGTCAACAGGGACGATTGGGACTTGAAGATACCAGTAGTACTGTGGGAATACAGGACCACATGTAAAACATTGATAGGGAAGACTCCAATCAGATTGGTGTATGGACATGAAGAAATGGTGCCATTAGAATTTATGGTACCTAGTCTATAGGTAGCATCAATTAATAACATGACAGAGAAAGGTGAAATACAAGAAAGGATAAATTAGTTTATGCTCATGGAAGAAGATAGGATTCTAGTAGGGTTTCACCAAGAGGTACATAAAGAAAGGGACAAATCTTGGCATGATGGACATATCAAAAGGAAAAGTTTCAAGGAGGGAGACCTAGTTTTGGTGTACGACAGTAAATCTCTCCAACACCCTGGAAAACTCAGAATGCATTGGTTGGGACCATATGAAGTAAATGTTGTCACAAATGAGGGAGTTATACAACTAAATAATTTGGGAGGAAAAAAACTCAAAGGAATGATCTATGGGAGTCGACTGAAACTGTATAGGGACAATCAACCCCCTAGTAAAAATAATAAGAAAAAAAAAAGATAAAAAAAAATGCATTTGACAGAGAAGGACTGCGCGCAACAAAAGAGGGGTTACCGCACCAAACATCATAAGACAACGCCCAGCTAAATTAGAGGGAGAGAGAAAAAAAATAAAGGTCCATGTGCATCGGCGACACAACATAGCACACACTTGGAAAAGTTAGCGCATTGGAAAAAGGACCAACGGTCAGAAAAAGGAAAAAATTGCAAATACGATGGTTACAACAAGAAGGCGCCAACTGGCGACATCTATCAAAATTGAATGGAAATAAAAGTGGAAGCGATGTCACATTAATCGCGCCAACTGGTGACTGCAAGGGAATTCAATGTTAGGTATGCAGGAAGCACCAATTCATTTAAACCACAGCTCGGGTAACTTCTCCGAGAAGTTTCACACAAATGCTATATAAGGAAAGCACGCGAGTAATGGAAGGTTTATTTTGAAATCAAGAAAGCATATAGCGACTAAGTATATGGAGAAGAGATCGAGTTAGCAAGAGTTACAAAATGAACTAGCTCGGCGAAAACCATCTTAACCACCATGGCACCACCCAAGCTAGGTGCGTCGAGCCAGGTCTACATAAGACCTCGAAGCAAACTTATAGCATCACAAAAACCACATGGAATTGAACAAGAACCCACACAGACTGCCAATTTCATCAAATTGGATGAAATCCCTTCACCCAATATGGAACCAACGAGCCCCACACCAGTGGTGGAGGAAACCCAACAAACAAAAGCAGTTGGCATGGACATTGATAGGCTGGAAATGGGATAGAACTAGTAGGCCAAGGAAATATAAAATAGTTCATGCCTTGAAAACCCTGAAGAGATCCTGAGGGTTAATGGGACAGTCCCAAACTAGACAGAAGCAAACATGCTAGGAAGGTTACACACAACATCGCCGGAGCAACAACAGGAAGGTACATTAGAAGATGTCACCGGCCATCCAGAGGCATATACATAGGAGAGAACAATGGAGGCTGGAACCTCGAGTCAACCACTACAGGGAAATGGAAAGCAACCAATAGCAAGATCACCGCGCAGGCAGGCTGCAACATCTATATTCCTACCGCGCATTCTGGAAGAGGTGCATATCATGACTAACCTGTTAGGATGTGTGGAAAAACTATGGTACTCGGACCATGATATGACCAATGTGGACAAATTTCACGAGTTTTCAAAGCAAGTTTACCTAGACAACGTGGGTATAGGACCCTTTGATGATCCAATTTTTCAACCAAAACAGTGGGTAGCCAGACTGGCCAACACTAGGATTCTAAATCTGTTGGATATCCCACATTTTGGAAGGGGTCATGATGTAAACAACTGCATCAAGAAGCTAATGGAAGTCACCCATGCAGGGTACCTATGAGTGGAAGATCCTGTCTCTATAGACGTAGAGCTCATTTATTTTATTACAAGGCTACCATCTCGGGGGGAGAGTCCAGGGAAGTACCTTGATGATAATACAAAGGAGAAGTCATTGGCCGAGGAGATGAAGAAGACATATGGCATGGAGAGAGGGTCATGCAGAATCATCATCAAGCACATCAGTGATGCAACAACAAGGCTGACCACCAAAATTATGGCGTGCAAGTTTCTCAGGAAGTGTCGCAAGGAGGAAGTCCTTGTTGGAGTCCTCACGACTGCAACATAGTGCGTGCAGGGCACTATGCTCAGTTGGGCCCCGTATTTATTAAACCTGATCCTTGAGGACTAAAAATACGCATAGGACCTAGGGACAAAGTTTCACTACTCTTAGCTACTCATCTTGATCACCTTGGTCGGATGGAGGGAGCCCAAGTATTCATACTTTTACGAGTGAACCAGTCATTTTTGTGCAATGTGGTACATATCATTAGGGAGCACTTTGGACTCCAAAACCATAAGTGCAAGTGTAGGTATGTTCACAGGTATATCGGGTTTTGCAAATTTGCAACCCCTGATGTGAGCTCCTCTGACTCCTTCAATCTACGAAACCTCAAAAAGGGCTAATGGCTCTTTGACCTCTCCCTTGACTTTTCTTGATGTGACCTCTGTCTAAAACCTGGGGCCCAAATATTTCGGCACTTCAGAATTTCGCTTATCGACGATTTCCAATGCAACAACACCCTCCACCGATAACCGAAATCATGATGACTCCTTGTCATAATCAACATCTCTGAGATTCTCGCGACGTGAAGGTCCTACTTCTATTGGGACTTCGCAGATCGGGAGTTCACAAATCTCGATTCCGAGTCACAACTTCTTCCACGCCCCGAATTCCGAAACGACAAATTTCGAATACGAGATCAACGAATCTCGTTGATCCAGATCCAACGGACACTATTCCTCCTGAGCTTATGAGTGTTGAAGGACACTCAACCTTAACCCTTCCCATTTGGTCTGTAAGATCCAATGATCCATGAAACTTTGGTGATTCTCCCTCTGAGAAATTCAACCGTCCATTTAGACTTCTCAAAGACTCTTGCCCAGTTACTTTGGCGTCTTCTTCTCCTAAAATTAACTTCTACAAGGTGACTTTAGGCTTCGTTCTTCCCTTGAATTATTCGAAGTATCTATCCTTCATGAGCTTGACCTTTGATATGGGTTCAAGGCTTCAAAAGGATTCTTGCACGCACTCCTTGCGGAATTCACAATAACCTCTGGTTATTTGACCCTTCGACTCTGTGCACCCCTTGCAACAATAGTCCTTTAACCTTACTCCTTGGTTGGTAAAGTTTAAGACTTCCACTCGCCTGTGCACACCTTGCACAACTCTGTGCGATACTTGCACTTCCACTAGTACAAGAACAACGGTATCCCTCCTGAGCTTTTCTGAGATAAAACTCAGAACTCTGTCAACACACTCTATGCAGACCTTCACTGCAATCCTTGTAGGACTTATTAGGATGAGAATCAATTGAAACTCATACTTCTCTTCTCACAGACTTCATACATTCAACATGAAATCATGAGCATGCACACATAGCATTGGGACAAAATGCATAACAGAGAATATAAACAAATTGTAAACATACCATTCAATATATGTAAACAAAATTCATCACAACACCATGAAATTGGAATCAAAGCATTCTTATATTAATTCTAGTGCTCCTGTACATGGGTTCAATAGAAACAACGATCTGCTTATACAATCCTACAATATTTGTTCTTTTGTGCTCTCTTACTCTCCAGCTTACCATGAGAATAATAATAATACAACAACACATACGAGGGTGTCTTTTACGAGTTTTCCCTCCTATAGATCTAAGCTATCTAATCGAATTAAAAGCTACAACTACTTTACATTCATTACAATTAAATTCCTCCATATCCGACAGATGAGAGAAATGCTCAAGATCTATTTACAACTCAAAAGAGATAAATGAAAATACACCCTCCCAGATATTATATTAATGTCTTATCCTTTCAAATTCAAAACATTCTCAAAATGTGCGCTGGTGTATTTCCAGCTGTCCTCCACTTTTGTGCTTGCTTTGTTGGCTTTCTTACGATGCTCCTACATCATACTCCCTTGACTGAAAAATTCATGGACTCTTGTTCATGATCTCCTGCACCATCTGTCCATGTTTCTGGATTTCCACTTCGCTTTCCCAACTGGCATCCTCAATCGGGCGTCCTTTCCATTTTATTAGACACTCAAAACATTTCTTCCTTCGGGTTTTTTTGCTGACTCTCTGGTCAATGATCCTTTCTATCTGCGACTTTTCAGCTATAGGCATTTGTTTGACCCACTGAATTTATTTATAATCCTCTAATCCATCTGTTTCATCTTCTCTATAAGAATACAGATCCGCTACATTGAATATCGACGATATTCCTACCCCATCTCGCAATTATATTTCATAAGCATTGGCCTCAAATTTTCTCAGAATCTTACACGACCCTATCTTTTTCATCTTTAGCTTATTATATGTTCCCCTTGGGAACCTTTCTTTTCTCAGATGCGCTAAAACTAAATCTCCCACTTCAAACTAAAGTTCTCTTCTGTGTTGATCTGCTCTGTGCTTGTATTCCTGGTTGGAATTATGCAATCGATCCTTAATTTTTCTATGGAACTCTTGCATCTATGCTACAAAATCCTCTGCTCCATCACTTCTGAATTCGATCTTCCCTAAGTCTCTCAAGTTAGATACTCCTCTTGGCTACATTATGTACATTATCTAGAATGGGCTATGTCCTGTGCTTTTGTTAGGTGAGTCATTATATGCAAATTACTCTTGCGGCATAATCAAATCCCACTGAATGCAATGTTCAGTGACTAAAATCCTCAATAAGTCCCCTAATCTTCGGTTTAATACCTTAGTTTGTCCATCCGTCTGAGGGTGATATGCTGAGCTAAAAGACAGATTTGTTCCCAGCTTCTTCCATAGGGTCCTCCATAAATGACCAACAAATTTGGTATCTCGATCTGAAACAATACTCTTGGGTAAGCCATGAAGTCTAACAACTTCTTTGAAAAACAGATTTGCAATGTGAGTTGCATCACTGGTTTTCTGACATGGTATAAAATGTGCCATTTTTGAAAATCTATAGACTACCACAAATATGGAGTCACAACCCCTCTATGTCCTCGACAGTCCCAACACAAAATCCATGCTTTCCACATCCCACGACCTCTCTGGTACTGGAAACGGTTGATACAACCCCGTATTCTGTCTTTTCTCCTTTTCATGCTGACAAATTCTGCATCTGTTCACAAATTTCTTGACATCTGTCCTCATCCCTAGACAATAGTATGAGCCATTCAGTTGTGCAAAAGTCTTATCATGGCCAAAATGTCCAGCCAATCCCCCACTATGTTTTTTCTTCAAGAGGTTCTCTCTCATAGAGAATTTCGGTATACACAACTGGTTTCCCCTGAACAACAGTCCATCCTGAATCAAGTATTCAGTCCATTAGCTTCTGTCTCTGAAAATTGGATTCTCACATGCTTCATAGGCTTCTTTAAAATCTGCATCATCTCTGTACATCTCCTTGATATTGTCAAAACCTAAAGTTTTCACTTTGAACTCCTGTAGAATCAAACATTTCCTGCTCAATGCATCAACAACCTTGTTAGCAGTTCCAGAAATATGCTTTATAATAAAAGTAAAATTTTGCATATATTCAACCCATTTTGCATGCTTCTGGTTCAACTTCTCCTATCAAGTTATGAATTGTAAAGCATGGTTATCACTATACAAGACAAACTCCTTTGGAACCAAGTAATGCCTCCACTTCTTCAACGCCTGTATGACTGCATAGAACTCTTTATCATACGTGGAATATTTCATCTTGGTCTCATTCAACTTCTCACTGAAGTATGCAATTGGCTTGTTGTCTTGACTTAAGATTGCTCCAATCACAAATCCACTTGCGTCGCATCTTACCTGAAACGTTTTGCTGAAGTCTGGAATAACCAGAACTGGTTGTTCAATTATCTTACCCTTCAACAACTTAAAAATTTTCTCCACTTCTTCTGTCCAATGAAAATATTTGTGTCTTTTCTTGACTGTGTCCATCATTGGTGCACATATCCCACTGAAATTCCTGATGAACTTCCTGTAAAAATTAGCCAATCCATGGAGGCTTCTGACTTCAAAGATACTCCTTGGCGATGGCCAATATTTGATTGCTCTTACCTTCTTAGTATCCATCTTCAACTCGTTCGAAGAGATCACAAAACCCAAATAAATGAGTTTTGTCTTCATGAAAGATGACTTCTTCAAATTTATCAACAACTTCTCTTGCTGCAACCTCATCATCACTGCAGTTAAATGCTTCATATGTTCCCCTTCAGTCTTGATGAAGATCAGTATATCATCAAGATACACAATTACAAAATGTCTAATGAAATCCTTCAATATTTCGTTCATCAATCTCATGAAAGTACTGGGCACATTCGTCAAACCAAATGACATGACAAGCCATTCATACAACCCTTCATTCATCTTGAATGTTGTCTTCCATTAATCACCTTCTCTCATCCAAATATGATGATATCTTCTTTTCAAATCAATTTTTGAAAAAAAAAATTCTCCACTCAAGCAATCCATCAAGTCATCCATCATGGGTAAAGGAAATCTATACTTGATAGTAATCTTGTTTATAGCTCTCGAGTCTGTACACATTCTCCAACCACCATATTTCTTTGGAATTAACATTGTAGGTACGACGTATGGACTTAAGGTTTCTCTAACCAATCCTTTCTCCATCAAATCTTGGACTTTCTTCTTGACTTCTTCATTCTCATGCAGGGTCAATCTGTACATTTCTTAGTTTGGTAAAATCTCTCCAGGTATAAGATCAATGTGATGGATTATACTCCTAATGGGTGGCAACGAACAAGGTAATTCATCCACTACTATATCAACAAATTCCTCCAGTAGTTCCTGAATTTCCTTAGGTAGATCGCCTATCGAAGTACTGGTCAAAATGACTCTAGGTTTTCTTACTACAACAAATTGCATATCTTCCTCTTTCTTGACTTCATCAAGAAGCTCCTTCCCACTCCTGAGAATTATAGTATTGCTTGTTTCTTCTTTCACCTTCTTATCTTCAATTGGCAACAACATATGCGTTCCACCATTCTTCTCTAAGGTGTATGTGTTCTTTCTCCCATCATGAACAAAATTTCTGTCATATTTCCATGGTCTCCCCAACAAAAGATGACAGACATCCATGGGAATAACATCACACAAGATTTCATCTTTGTAACCCCCTATTTTAAATTCAACTAAACATTGTCTATTGACTGTTAGTTGATGTCCCTTTTGCAACCACAAAACCTTGTATGGGCTTGGATGTGCAACTGTCTCCAATTCCATCTTTTCCACCATTTCTGTGGATACTAGATTGTCTGTACTTCCACTGTCCACTATTACCTTGCATACCCTGTCCTTGGTCTTGCAAGCAGTTATGAACAAACTGTTTCTTTGAACTGGATTCTCTGCCTCTTTCTCGGGCTTCAAGAGAATTTTCCTCATCATTAAGGATCTTCCACCTTCTTCATATTCTGCCTCAACATTTCTCCTTTGCACTTTTGAAATGTGAGCTTCGCCTCCTCCATCTCTTTTTCTGTCAGGACATTCATAATACTTATGTCTGAACTTTCCACATAATTTTTTTTCATCTCACCTCCTCTGCCTCTTCCTCTTCCTCTTGCTCGTGGAAAAGTGTTCATGTTGGCATATTTCCTTCCTTGTGAACTTCCTCCTCTTTTAGGGTGAGTATGAGGTTTATTTTATTCTTCCTTTGGATTTTTTACTCTGTCTTGGGCAACTACTTTGCCTCTTCTTTGACTTCTACCTCTGCCCCTTTGACCTTTCTTTTGGGACAATTTCTCTTTAGCCTTCAGAGCAATCTGATAATCATCTTCCACATTTCTAATCGTCACCATTATCATCTCATCCTAAATGTCATATCTCAGACCGTTCATGTATCTGGCGACCTTTTCATCATCACTGTCATGATGACCAGCTCTAATATTTATCCTGTAGAACACCTCAGTGTATTCCTTCACTATCATTCATTTCTGTCTCAAATTATGCATTCTTCGAAACAGATTGATTTAGTAATCTCTGGGTATAAATTTTTCTTTCATCTTTGCAACCATTCTATCCCAGATTTTGATTCTTTGCTTGCCTTTGCAACGCCTGTCAGCCTGCAGTTCATCCCACCATAGTGCTTCATGCCCTTTAAGTCTAGTGACAACATGTTTGACTTTCTTATCTTCCTCGACATCCTCTTATTCGAAGTATTTGTCTAGAGCTGTAAACCAATCTAGCAGCTCCTCAATGTCGAAGTTGCCTTCGTACATTGAAATGTCCATTTTTTCTCTGGCACCTATTCTTGCAACAACTCTGAATAGACGTTCTTCTACAACATCTTCGACTACAACTTCTTCTTCAGCTCCAGCCTCATTTTCACTTTCAGCCTCACTAACATCTCCAACATCAACTGTCCGTCTTTGTGCTGTCTCCATAGAATCTAGTCGAGCACGGAGTTCTCTCATTTCTCTTTCCACAACTGGATTGGGCATTGGTCTATTATGACGTCTTCTGGGTGATATTGTCCAAATATATTCCTCATAGAATTCAAATCACAACTTGCCTTTTGTCTCCTTTCTCCTACAGAAACAAATATTGTAAGCTCTGATACCACATGATGCATTCCCCCTACCTTAGCAGGTTCTGCTCGACCTCTCAGTCTAAGGATCATTCTTTTCTCCCCCTCTGAGTCTGATTGACTCTTTGATTCCCCACGGGAATATTTAACACACAAGTGTTTCCACAGGTCCTTCTCAGGAGTTACGCTTGTGCGAATAAGCACTAAGCGCCAACTCTACCCTCATGACCAGCTGATGTTACCACACTCTTCACACGAAAAGGTATATCGGGTTTCACAACTTTGTGACCCATGATGTGAGATCCTCTGACTCCTTCAATCTTTGAAACCCCAAAAAGGGATAACAACTCTTTGACCTCTCCCTTGACTTTTCCTGATGTGACCTCTGTCTAAAACCTGGGGCCCAAATATTTCGGCACTTTGAAATTTCGCTAATCGACGATTTGCAATGAAACAACACCCTCCACCGATAACTGAAATCACAATGAATCCTCATCACGATCAATGGCTCTGAGATTCCCATGATCTGAAGGTCCTGCTTATATCGAGTCTGCACAGATCGAGAGTTCAAAAGTCTTGATTCCAAGTCACAACTTCTTCCACACCTTGAATTCTGAAACGACAAATTTCGAATATGAGATCAATGACTCTCGTTGATCCAGATTCAATGACCACTATTTCTCCTGAGCTTATGAGTGTTGAAGGAAACTTATCCTTAACCCTTCTCCCCTGGTCTGCAATATCCAATGGTCCATGAAACTTCAATGATTCTCCCTCTGAGAAATTCAACCGTCCGTTCAGACTTCTCAAAGACTCTGGCCCAGTTACTTTTGCATCTTCTTCTCCTGAAATTAACTTCTGCAAGGTGACTTCAGGCTTCGTTATTCCCTTGAATTATTCGAAGTATCTATCCTTCCTGAGATTGACCTATGCTACGGGTACAAGGCTTCAAAAGGATTCTTGCACGCACTCCTTGCGTCATTCACAATAACCTCTGGTTATTTGACCCTTCGACTCTGTGCACCCCTTGCAACAACCATCCTTCAAACTTCCTCCTCAGTTGGTAAAGTCTAAGACTTCCACTCGCTTGTGCACACCTTGCACGACTTTGTGCGATACTTGCACTTCCACTGGTACAAGAACAACGGTATTCCTCCTGATCTTTTCTGAGATAAAACTCAGAACTCTGTCAATGCACTCTATGCGGACCTTCACTACACTCCTTGCAGGAATTCTCAGGATGAGAAACAATTGAAACTCATAATTCTCTTCTCACAGACTTCATACATTCAACATGAAATCACGAGCATGAACACATAGCATTGGGACAAAATGCATAAAAAAGAATATAAACAAACTGTAAACATACCATTCAATAGATGTAAATAGAATTCATCACAACACCATGAAATTGGAATCAAAGCATTCTTATATTAATTCCAGTGCTCCTGTACATGGGTTCAATAGCAACAACTATCTACTTATACAATCCTACAATCTCTGTTCTTCTGTGCTCTCTTACTCTCCATCTTACCATTAGAAGAATAATAATACAACAACACATACGAGGGTGTCTTTTACTAGTTTTCCCTCCTATATCTCTAAGATATCTAATCGAATTAAAAGCTACAACTACTTTACATTCATGACAATTAAATGCCTCCATATCCGACAGATGAGAGAAACGCTCAAGATCTGTTTACAACTCAAAAGAGATAAATGTGAATACACCCTCCCAGATATTATATTAATGTCTTATCCTTTCAAATTCAAAACATTCTCAAAATGTGCGCTGGTGTATTTCTAACTGTCCTCCACTTTTGCGCTTGCTTTGCTGGCTTGCTTACGATTCTCCTGCATCACTTCTACTTATCCATTTTCCTAGGGGTAGTAAGGGGAATAATGACCATGCTTAAACCCCAACTTGGATGCTAGCTCTTCCATCATTTCATTCTGAAAGTGACTACCATGATCAGTGACAATCTCAGTCGGGATTTTGAACCTGACGTAATTTGATTGAATACAAAGAAGGCGACAGTCTTCCTGTCAGATTTAACTATAGGCATGTCGTCGATCCACTTATTAAATTAGTCTACGACCATGATAATGTGTTAATTCCCCCCAGCTGAAGTTGGGTTGCAATCCACAAAGTCCACTCCCCACTTGGTGAATGGACTGACGATAATGACTAGATGGAGAGGGGTTGGATGCAGACACATTTTCCAAGTGAACACCTAGCAGGGGTGACACTTCTTGACTTCTTCAATGCAATATTTAAAGATAGACGACCAGAAATAACCATCTCGCAAAATTTTCTAGGTTATTGCAAGCCTGGATAGATGACCACCACAAGCCCCACTGTGGCAATCATTTAGAATTGACTTGGATTCTTCGTGAGCTAAACGACGATGCAGGATATTGTCTATTCCTTGACGATACAAAGTGTCACCTACGATAAGGTAATTATTAGCTTGGTATCATACACATTGTCGGTCATCTTGCGAGAGATGCTGAGGGAACTTCAAATTTTGAAGATAGAGAACAATGTCTCCATACCAGGGGTCAGACGACGAGATAAGGAAAATGTGTTCATCCGCAAAAGAATCAACATGAATAACATCCACATCCAATCGTGGGAATTCATATATTAAATATGCAAAGACTAGTGATTTCTTGGATTTCGTAGAAGCGAAATTGAGATCAAATTCTTATAAAATGACAATTTATTTATTGTATTTTCCCCCTATGATATGCCTGGTAAGGGAGTATTGAAATGGATTGACATCGAAAACCACAGTATTTTTTCAAAGAAATATATAATGGCATAATCGTTGGACTGTGTGGTTGACAACCAAAGCTATCTTTTCAACGTGAGAATATTTGAGCTCAGGATCGACTACTTTTTGACTAAGATAGTAGATGACGTGCTTGCAGAGCTCATCATCCTCCTGAACCAAAACCATACCAATCATCTCTTCGGATGCGTCAACATAAAGAAAGTAATCCCTACTATATTCAAGAGACTTCAGCAGAGGCATTGATACCGAGGGTTTGTTCAAATCATCGAAGGATTCCTGGGCCCGCTCATCCCAGATAAAAGGGGTGTCCTTCTTCAAAAGACACATGAAACCCTTAGTAATATTGGCATAGTTTACTATAAATTGATGTAAAAATTTAGCTTTCCCCTGTAAACCTTGAAGGTGTCGAATAATGCGTGGGGGAGGCAATCAAAGTATTGCCTAAACCTTTAATGGATCTACCATGATCCCGGTATCAGAGACTAAAAATACTATAAGACGTCTAGAACTAACAAAAAAAATGCATTTATGAGGGTTAAACTAGATTATATAATGACGACATATTTCAAAAACTAGTTGAAGGTGCTTAGAGTGATCCACTCTCTTACGAGAGTGAGTAGCAAGATTGTCAAGATAAGCTTCGACTATATGCTTAAGATCGTGGAATGTGAAGGTCATAGAATGTTGGAAGGTTGCTCCGACGTTTTTAAGGATGAAATTCATATTCCGGTATGCGAAAGTACCCCAAGGATAAAAAAATTTCATCTTATGTTGATCCTCAGGTTTAATTTGAATTTGGTTCTAACCTAAAAATCCGTCCATGAAAGAAAAAACTTCGCTTCCCACACACTCATCAAGAATTTGATCGATGAAAGGTGTCGAGAATTTGTCTTTATGACAATATTTGTTCAGGTCACGAAAGTCCATGCATACACGGATGGTTCCTTGCTTATTATTCACAGGAACGAGATTGGATAACCATTCAGTCAAGGGAATCAGGTAAATAAATCCAGCATTAAGCAGTTTCTCTACCTTTGCCTTAATAGCATGGGCCTTCTAGGGATTGACAACTCTAATACGTTGTCGAACAGGCTTAACATCCGGGTAAGTTTTAATCTCATGTTCGAAAATTCAAGGGTCAATTCCTAGCATCTCTTCATATGGCCAAGTAAATACGTCTCGGAATTCCTTGAAGAGCTCGGTGTAGATCAGGATTTCTTCTGGAGAACAATTTGCACCGATGTGTACATTTTCAATCTTGCCAGGGGTTTGAGAGATATCGATCATGATGGTAGGAGAGATACTCACCATATTTCCTTTGGCATAAATTCCATGCGTATCAAGTGGAACTACGACATGACCGACTATCTCGCTTAGAGTAGATCGAAAGTCATCTTGTTCGATTCTAGCAAGATTTGGGAGAAAATAAGAGCGATGATGCATATCATCCCAAGGTTTGTTAGAACCATTCATGGCCTTGATGATAAATTCATCTGAGGGTAAAGTCTCATCGAGGAATTCATGTGAACAAGACGATGAAGTGGCCCACACGGGCTTAAGAACAATATCCTCCTCATCAGTCTGCGAGGTAATAGGATCGGGATCAACGGAAGAGTCAAGAACATATTAATACGCTATCTCCACTGCCAATAGTGGCATGGCCATTATAGCATGTGACTAACCTTCACAAGACGCAGTCGAGGAAGGTAGGGTCCAAGGATTGTTAAAATAGGAAGTGCGTAAAGGAACATAGCTCTCAGATAAAACGGGCCTACTGGACATGGCGTAAACATGGTGAATTGGTGCCATGAAGTCGAAGGTACCCATAAGGGATGAATACACTCCAACACCAATATTCTCAGTTGTCGGCTGAGAATTTTTGACCATGGGGATTGATGGTCCAACAGATGCACTAGGGATAGCATACGCAAAGGACAACTAGTTGATCGTCATGATATTCCCATCATGAGGAAAACAAAGAGTGTGGAAGAAGGACGGTATGAAAACAGTCATAGCATAAGTCCAATTGTGTCCTGGTAACAAGTTATAATCGAGGGGCACATCAACCACCTTGACATCCACCTCTACCATATTCCCACCTAATTGGACTATAAAGGCAGGAAGAATACCATGAGGGCGAGATGAACAATCATCAAAAGAAGTCAACATGGTCGAAGACTGAGAGAGATTCAGAGAGTTGAGAGATTTCCAATAGATTAGGGACATCACACATGTTGCAGCCCCTTCATCAACAACTGCACGCTTGATGGTATACTTCAAGTAACCCACGTGGATTTGGAATGCCACATGGTAAGGAAAGAGAGGCTTCACATCTGTGATGTCAAACTTGATAACTTTTGAGCCACTGGGTTCTAGAGATCCTAACGTAGATAACAAGGAATTCCTTTGTGAAGGACACATCTGGAGTACCTCCAGGGTCAACATCACACAAGGGGTTTAACCCAGGTCCTAAAAAATAGAGTAATTTTGGGTGGCTCTAGCATTTGGATTGTGGGTAGAGCACTTGAGTATTACTTTCGGAATATGAGGCAGTGGGTCTGGATTTTTAATCTTCAAGGGCATCTCTGAAGGAGGAGGATATTCTAGACTAGGTACAGTTTGTGGAGAACTGTAATCATGATACTAGGTGGCTACATTAACCTGAGAATTGACCATATAGATGCACAAATAGTCACCCTCTTGTGCCTGTGGGTTTTGACTCCCACCGACCACATTTTTGGCATTTGAGGAGCTCGAGGCCATGTGTTGGTTATGTGGAAAAGGATTCATCAACACAACGAGCAGTAGAGATAAGAGCCTTGTAGCTTCCACAAGTTTGGGGCATAAATGAGTAAGATGATCGTCTGTACAAAGCTTACAGGGAAATTTCACCTTACGTCTTTCTTTCTTTCCCTCACCAACATTTTTATTTGTCCTCTCATTATTACCACTATCCTTGGGTTTATTATTATTCTTCCCATCCTTATGATTACTATTACGTCCTTTCTTCTTATTCCCGCCTGGTTGTTGGTTACCATTTGGGCCGGTTGACAATTGCACAGAATGTACATCCATCGACTGACTGGGATCGAAAGACACATACAAAGCTAGCCCTCCTGTAGAATGGTTTAGAGACAACTCTTTCAAATGGCTTGTCACCAAGTCTGTGAATTTCACATTGGTAGAGCCTACAATTTTATCGACATGAGGTCTGGGATTTTGTCTAGGGTCATAGTTTGACCTCGGTGCATCCAAAAGAATCTCTTATAACATCCGAGACTGAGTTTATATAATATCTAGCTATTGGGCTTTGAATATTGCTTCTTCCTCATATGTAACCCCAGATGTAGCAACATCCTTTGAAATAAGAGGTTGTAAATACTTAAAGAACCACTCTAATAGGAATTTTTGGGGTATGCAGGTCTTGATCAACTTCTTCTATCTACGCCACTCCTGGATGTGATCCGAGATATGAGTAGCTTTGTCGTGGTGTAAGGTCGACAAAATTTCTAGGCCAGCATCATAACGAACCAACAATTGGAAGTGGTTAAGTAAGAGTAAAACCATCTGACTAAAGGTAATGTATGCCCCCCCCAGGTATCTCGATATACCATTTTACGGAAACCCCCGTAAGGGTGCATTGAAACAATCTTAACTGAATGGAATCGTCATTAAGGAAATTCGAAGAGCACCATAAGTGAAAGTTGGTAACGTGATCACCATGATCCTCACCATTCTTGCATTCAAATTTGGGAATATCTGAAGGAAGCTTGGTGGGAACGGGGGTTCATGTAGGATCATGACACACATGGTCATTCATCAACTTAGAAAATTTTGGTAGGTTGAGCGTGGCTAGAAAAGGGAGACGGGGTTGCGACATTTGGCCCCAAGCTCCCTGGAAAGATTATGTTTGGGGAATCACATCCCATCCATTGTTTTGGTAAGCACCATGGCCCTATTTGGGATTGTAAGACCCTTCTCCAGGATGATTCAGAAGGGGTTGGTTGGGCATCATTCCAATAGGAATATTCTGATGAGGGTTATAAAAATTGCCCCCAGTCGGAGTGGATCTGGGTTGAGGGTTTCCCAAGGTGTGAAACTCACCTCCTCGAGGTGTGAATATGGAGGATAAAGGTGGATTCGTCATGCCAAATGTATTGGTCAGAATCGACACTAAGGAGGTGAGTGTAAAGGAAAAAACTTGAGTAGAATCTTGTCCTCTAGGTTGGTTACTCCACCCAGAAGCAGCAGGATTAGACTTGGGGTTAAAATAAGGAATGCCTCCCATGTTAGGAGTCATTTGAGGGATCTAAGAGCCACCAAATGAGAATGGATTATAAGGAGGAGTTTTTCCCCCAAGTCCAATGCTAGCATTAGGGACAATGGCTGGGATGGAGTTTGAAAACTGCAAAGTAAAATTCAACATACCATAGGGAAAAGGACTAGAGGCCATCGGGATGGACTGAACATTATAGCCCAGTGAGTGACCAAGAGACCCAAATGGGTTCGTTGAAATAGGTTAAGTATTCGCTATAGGACAGCCAACAATGATGATAGGTGCCTCCGACACTACAACCATTGTGGTTGCAGGAGTCGAAGGGGTGCCATTAACTATAGTAGGTATGGGATTCGAAGGGCTCCCAGTATCTTAATGACTCGGTTTAGTACTCATCCTTGTAGAACCACAAGTCTGATAAGTGGAGGTGTGTGTACCACGTTTAATAACTCTACGCCTTTTGGAAGGAAAAGACTCAAAATGTGGTGGTAACTGTAACAAGCGGCGAGACCAACGGGGAAGATGGTCCGAATCTACGATAACTTAAGATTCAAGATATAAAACACGATCCTAAGGCCAACTAGTAATCAAAGAGCACACCAAAAATAATCAAACGACCAATCTGCACACAAATAGGATAAAGTGGTCGAAAGGGGCCTCCCTCCCTAAAGTAGGTATGCTTCACCCAAGAGGGGTTTGAGACTCCTAGCTAAATATCAGAGGTATCAGAATCAATTATAATGGCCCTCATGGGATTAACAACCACTTGGTTAGATCCCCCCCGAAGAGGTAATCCTCCATAAAGGTTGTGTGTTGTCTGACCCTTATCTGACCCAGGGTACCTACAGAATAACCCTTGCAAGTAACCTATGTGGTACCTAATTCAAGAAACTAAGAAACCATGGTATGGGTAGGGTAGCAAAGAATGAAACCTTGAAATCAATGCCTCTCACGGAGGTAAGGGCACTAGCAATATCCCCATATACGAATAGATCCCCATAAATACATCTGATGCTAAGAAGGTATTCGGGGGATATCCCTCCAACCGACCTCACGCGAACTCATTATTAACTCCGGTGTAAGCGGAGCCTTTTGATATTACTGATTATACAATGGATTTCTCCACTCCCTTATTCAGACACATATGTTGATTTAATAGCCTTGGAGATGTTTACTCACAAAATCCTATTCCAAGGCACTAAATCCTAAGCTAGTTTGTACATCCTAGAAAATAAAATCGTTCCTAATAAATTTTAAATTATAGCATTAATTTTAATGGCCTTGCTTACTCAAAAGGTGCGGTCGTGAAACTAGTGATGTTATGACTCAACAAGTAAAATAAATTAATATGAATACAATGCAAAGTCCTAACTTCAATTTCCATAAATGATATGTTTCCTAAAAATGCAATTTTCAATTCAATTATGCAATTCTAAATAAAAATGAAATCTTTCTTTACATGTACTAAGATAAATGACAAAGACTCAAGAGATCAAAATGCCAATCAATGTAAAATGCCTAATATTTTTTTATTTTCAATATAAGAAAAATGAAAATGAAAGGAATGAACAACAACTTGATATAAAGACTCTACTGTGTATAGACAGAGACAAACTAAGTAGGATATCAAGGAGAAAAACACCCATCCCAAGGTGCAAGGACAATCAAAATGAAAAGATAATGAGAAAGGCACCTCCCAAAAATTCAACCAAAGACAGGTTTCCTTCCATTCCACATACACTTAACTGTCACTATAGAGACCCAAGACGACTCAACTATCATCAAAACCTATCGAACAACCACCAAACCCAACAATTAAGCAACAAAGGTTGATGCACATGATTGTTCAAGGGAAAAGTGAATATGTACATAGCTTGCAGATGGACAACACATGTATGTACGTGACTGTCAAGAAAAAACCCGTGTATATGTGTCAAAACACAACTAGGTTAAGGAGAAGGCTAAAAGACTCAGACCCAGAGTGAGCAGAGGATGTCAAGAAATAATACGACAAGAAACTCAATATGAACGAGAGCAATCTAAGGAAAAAAACACTCCAAACCACAAAAAAGAAGATTCATTCCCCAATATGGTCGCCAATTCTATTACGAGGAAAATCTCTCCATGGTTAGGGGTAAACCACAATAGACAGAAATGACTGCAAGAATAAAATCTACTCTCAAGTATGCTATATAGACAAATATGCTAGAAAGACAAGATAAAAGGCCTACCTCGTCCAGACGTTAGATGAAGTCCACTATTGAGCACTTGATCCAAAGCAATATACCTGCAACTAGTCCTCAATAACCAAGAAACACAAGAATATGGTGATAATATATGATGTTAGCACATTCAATAGCATAATCCATCTGTTGGAAGATTGGTTGTTGTCATTGATGTCAACCCTCGTCATGGGTTTTGGATCGCAAGATTGATAAAGGTATTTGGACATGAAGGACAATGCACATGCATATACAACACCCATGAATGGATAGTATACATCATTTTGTTTTTGCTGGTATGTGGCACGTCATGTGGATTCTCATGGTTGAGGAGAAATGAATTTTTGAAGATGACAAAGTGAATTGAAGAAGGAAGTACATGTAGGTCCTAAAGATAATTAAAGAAAAGAATTACAAAATAAGAAAGTGTCAAGTCGGCCCTAATGTTAAAAGGAAGTGACATAAATGGTATAAATAAACATCATTATACATTCATTTGATAAAAGTCAAATTTTAGAGGAAATAAGAAGAAAAGAAGGTCGGATTTCAAGGGAGGATGAAGTCTTTTGGTGATGTGTTCTAAGGTATGTTATTTTCAGGTCATCTTACCATTTTTTCTATAACTTGTTTTCTAGAATGATTCATATGGTGAAATCTGTATGGTATTCAGAAGACATATCAAGGTTCCTCTAGTAAAAATTTCGGCTCTTGTTTCGCTATAATTATGGAGATAAACTCTGTGGAAGATAGGGTTTGTGACCAGTCCTAAAGCTAGTCAATAAACATGTGTTCCAGGTAAAACAATCATAACCTCTTCATAAAAAATCCAAATGAAGTGGGACCACTTCCATTGGAAATATTACAGACTGTAGCTTATTTTTGGTGAGTTTCAAAATCGGATGTTAAATATTGAGCGCGAGGCATGCTGTACACGTTGGGTCTTCTGAACATACTAGAATTGAATAAAGTCTACCATTCTTTCTATAACCTCTTTTTGGGGAGGATTCAAGGAGTGAAAATTGGAGGAGTTTCAGAGAAGACATTGAGTAATATTATCTACAGGATCAGAGTACTCCAAGAATTGAAGAATTGCAGAAATTGAAGAAGTCTCAGGAAGCATTATCAGGTTCTATGTGATGATTGGTTGATGGTGATGATTTAATGTAAAGTTTTATTATCTCT
>ML786428.1:153263-166115 GCA_009831015.1 Picea engelmannii
TGGCCCTAAGATGAAGTATCGTCATTCAATTTTTTTAGGAAAGATGGTGTTTGATGAGTATAGGCACCTTCTTCCTAAGAACCATAGGTATCGTACTACTGAAAAACATCTTTTCAATGGGAAAGAAGAGACTGGTTTAAAACAACGAAGAATGACACCTCACCTATGGAGGTTGGAATATAATATAAATAGTCAAGGTACTCAATTTCATAATGTATCGTAGATCGTGTAATGTTTTGAATGTTTATTTTAATCATTGAATTTATTTTACCGTATTTGATAATTATTTTTGTGATTTCTTTTATGCTTCAAGAAGGCCACAATCATCATGAAGATATTAATAACGGGCTTCCACGAGGAATGGAATGTTATCCCGATCAATTAATGAGGTTTCCCTACTATGAGGAGCTAAAAATAGCTCATTTGTTTGATACAATGCATATCGGAAAGAATGTGACTGAAACGTTATGGCAAATCATAGATGGTAGGAGGGACAAAGAAAAAATTGTCAAAATTGTCAAAAATATCTTAACGAAGAAAGGTGAATTTGGTGGGGTAAAAACACATGATTGGAATACCTTCATTAAGGTAATAATTTTGGTATACATATTTATATATATTGGCCTTATATATGTTTTGTTTATTTTTATTTTTTCTTGTCTAATTTGGTCGAAACAAATAACGATTCATTTTGTTTTTACAGTATGTTCTACCGCTATCTCTCCCAAACGACTTTAACAACAATGTCAAACAAGTTATATATGATCTTGGAAAATACATGAGGTAAGTAGTTGTGATTTATATGAAAAAAATTCTTTCAAATTATTGTTGTACTTAATGACACGTGTTTTACTTGTAATGTAATATATTATATTATGTTATGTTGAAACATGTTATTTTCTTGTGTCATGATCTCATGTAGATGGTTTTGATTGAAAGAAATCCATGAAGATGATATAAAGTATTGGAAGAGATAAATTCCTCGTCTAATGTGTGAAATTCAAAAGTATATACCTCCTACATTTTTCAATGCACAAGAACACTACCTCATACACCAAGTTGAAGAGATTGAAATTTGTGGACCTATTCACACAAGGTCAATGTGGATGGTGGAGAGGCACTTGAAATCATTGAAGGCGTTAGTTAAACAAAGAGAAAGTCCTGAGGGTTCTATGGTGGAGGGATATATGGTATATAAATCTATGGTGTATATTAGTCAGTATCTTCCTAAATTAGCAGCGCCAACTATGCATGCAGTGGATCGCATTTGGGATGTGAACTCCATCAAAAAATTTGAAGATCAAGCGCATATATTGGGGCAAGGTAGAATGAAAAAAATGAGAGGTAATATATTAATAATTGTGAAAATTTATATTAATAATACATATAAAGTTTCATTTTTTGTGTATATGATCATACTCATTAATATATTAATATAATTTATTTCATAAATTATAAATATTTATAATTCCCTACATATTGTACGTCATAACTAATATTTAATATTGGTGAATGATGTTTTTTTGATTCAGTTGCTGAAGAGTGGGATGCACTGCATTTATACATTGCAAATAATATTGACTGGATGAATGTATGGATTGAAATATGTAAACAACATAATCGAGGTAGGTTATCATGGCAACGACTGTCTGAATTGGTTAGAGAAGCTCGTTGTAACGGAGATGCCAATGTTACGCAGAGGGAAATTGATCTAGCATATGGTTTGAAAGATGGACAAGTAAGAAAATTCACCCATTTGATTCAGTTATTTTATATTATATTAATGTTACTACATGTGTACCGTATTTTTCAGATACTTTCAAAGTTATATAAATATCTGTTAATTTATTAATTGACAATGCATCTTTTACATATCTGACATATTGCAGTTGAAACACCACAAGGCTATGTGGTGCAATGGTCGTAAATTTCGCATCAAACAATTGGATGAAACGATGAAAACTTATGATAGTGGGATAACTGTAGTATTCCAGGTCACTAATGTTTCCTCTAGGAGCGACAAACATCCCCAAGAATCTGAAAATAGATACTATGGGTATTTAAACGATATAATTGAGTGTGACTTTAATTCCTTCAAATTAGTTTTGTTCGATGCCAAATGGTATAGGTTACAAATGCATGAACGTGATGAGGAAAGAAATACTATTCAACATGCCAACGGATTTCCAATGATTAAAACAACGGTATTTGAAAGAGGACATGATCGCTATGTTTTTCCAAGCCAATGTGAACAGGTCTTTTACTCAAATGTTCCCAGTGAAAGGGATTGGTCATTTGTTGTTAGATATGATCCAAGAGGAAGGACAATCAAGTATACTCATTTACAGGAAGAAGATGATATTGAGTATCAAGAAGATGATACGACAGATCAGACAGAGCCAGAAGATCATGGAGGGTCAATAGATGAAGAAGACAAAGAAGATCATGATCCAGGCGTAGGAGACAATATTGCAATTCTTGATGATGATGTCGATGAAAATATGCTCGAAAATGACATTGATGACGATGATGATATCATCAATCCTTTCAACATCGTTTCAGAACCGGATGATGATACAGATGTCGAGTTCGGTGAAGAAGATCAAGATAGAGAATAAGGATGATTACACAGATGTTGAGGTTGGATTAGGTACATGACTATATAATATTTTAATTTGTATGAATTATTCTCTTAAAATAATTTACTTTTAATGTCATGGGTTAATTACATGTTTTTAAGTTTTATGCGACGTTTTTATATCCTAGGTTACATGTTGTTTAATTATTGTTTGAAACCTGAAAATAGTTGCCAGTATACTAAAGTACGTGGTAGACTAAAAATATCATTTAGAAACACACAATTTCATGTACCTTCATTAATTTTTGTTTTTGTAGTTTCTATGCATGAATCTTAATAGGACGTTGCTTTCAATTATTTTCTATTTTATAGATTGGGTTTTGGGGATCAATTGAGAGTGATGTGAGGGGTAGGGTGTTGTAGGAAAATCTCCCTGCAGACAAGTAGATTGCCTCAAAGAGATAGACTCTTAAATCTAAGACAGAAAGTGCTTAACGTGGACACTGACTTCCTTTCATATCTATACAAACTAATGCATGAGGAGGAAGGAGAACATAAGTACCTCTTTATCGACGTTTGTCCCTGCACACTCCGAGTTGAGATCGAATCTTTCGTTCCTCGATGAGCCCTGTAGACAAAACAACAATACGACCACTTCCTACTCTATTGACATTATCTTGAAAACAGATCTATCTATCAACGATAAGTTCATGTAAGATCAGACACAAACTAGAAAGAAACAGACCAAGAAAATTATATTAATGAGGACAAAACATTGCTTACAACCATGGATGAGTTGCAACAGTTTCATCAAGTCCTCCTTGTCTTCCCCTTACTCAAAAGATCCACGATCCAACTAATGATAGCTTCACTGATTTCTCCCTATGAGATCATAGGTCTCTTGCCTCCAAAATATCTCTGTTCTAGCCACCACTTATAAGATCATAAGTTTGGTGTGATTCTCCTTTTCCAGTCCCCTTTCACCATTAGAAATATTGCTTATATAGACTTGGAGAGGCTTTAACCACTTGAGATATCCTTGGGGAAGTTGAGGATTTTCCTCCTTCAGTTGAGGATCTGCCCTAAGATCATGGCTGGATTAGGGATTTGAATCCAATTGCCTCCCAAGAATGAAAGGATCCTTCCCCCATTCATCTCAATAACTTAACCACTGCCCAGAATAGGTAGCACTCCCTCAAAAGGACCATCAGAGCATTGTAGCACTCCCTAGTAGGCTTTAGCGAGCGCCAACATTCTCAAAATCCATAGTGCTCCCTCAAAAGGGCCAGGGGAAATTTATAACGCTCCCTGACAGTGTAAGGGGGAGCGTCGGCACTCCCATAAGAGGTATAGGGGAGCGCTCTCCTTCAAAAGTTCATTTTTTGAGGTGCTTTCAGATGGAAAAATGCTTGCAAGCCTGCTGACTCATTTCTCCTCTTCCAAATCAAATATTTGAGGTGTTTCAAGTGTCTTTCTCATGTCATTATATGCATGAAATAGGCATCATGGAAACATGATTTCTCCAACACTTACGACACTTGTGAGCAGCATGCGACACTTGCAACCTTGTGAGCAAAATGCAACACTTGCGACACTTGTAATGACGACACTTGCGACACTATCAAAGTGAGTATTTTTGATGTGTAACAGATTTCCCCCCAAAGCATGAAGTTAGAAGATAGGAATGGATAACTGAAATTATTTGTAGACTTTCAAGCAAGGGTATAGACGCAGAGAACCTGACAAAATCTGCACACAAACATCCAACAAATATTATGACATGTTTCAAACCCAAGGCAGGCATACCTATGCTTGGGTGATTAAGACTTGCAAGATATGGCCGCCATAAAATACACTGCAGATCCATAATTGTATTGATAAAAAGGTATAGCCACTGAGGATACAGTGTGGATCTATACATGACCTGAACTGATCGTAGCCACGAAGAATACACAGTGGATCTACGAGATGACAAGACATAGCCACGACCAATACAAAGTGGATCTATGTAACAATATATGTGTCATTGTTCAAAAGAAACTCCATCGCAACCTGGGCAAAGTACATATCAAAGTGATCACTCAACCCAGGGTCTTCTTACCCATCCCGATGTAGTACGAATCTAACCATGTGAATAGATGTCCTAATGTCGAACATGGAAGAAACCACTTGATTACCGGTCAATGATGTAAACCATTAACAAGCGCGAGGGAGATCACCATTAATGTCAATGATTCCCAAGGTACCCTAGTACATCCCAACGAATGTGAATGGATGAGTTGGAGTCGAACATCCATGGAATCATCCGATCAGAGGTCAATGATGTAAACCCACTGCCGGACATGAGGAGGCCTGCCATTGAGGCATGCAGGTCCCAAAGTACTAACTAGTTTCTAAGTCTAGTTCCTGGATAATGTGTTGAGGTCAACAGGAATAGGCTCATCGAAGGAGGGCCTTGATGTATCCCCCATCAACTACACAAAACAAACATAGAGATGTAATTGGTAGATCAGATGAACATGTACTGACACGGGTATTGAGACAAGATATTTGTGATGGCTGACTCTCGAGGCGGATACTTCCCTTGAACACTGAGGCACAACAACAGAAACATGACATGGACCAAAACTTGATGATGCAGTGGATGCGGTGACTTACGTCAGGTGACCCAAAGGAGTGGAAGAAACTCAAAGGATTGGCTCAGTGCAGAGGTTCTGCGGATTATAATGCGTGCAAAAGACATAGTGCCATGTTCAAGGGTGACTCTAAGAATTACTTGGTAATGTTCTCAAGAGACTGTTAGGCTTTCTTCTTTCAATTTTTCCCCCATCCAGATAGACGAGTACCTCTTTTTGATTTAACGAGCTCGAGGAGGATAACACATACTCGATAAAACTAACCTTCGGTAAGTTCCTCTTCCTTTGTTTAACGAATTGGAATAAGTAAGGGTTCGATCTGTATGGGCCTGGCGATGTGTGCTTTAGCGAGTCCAAAGACATAAAACTCGAAGGTTTTTCAGGATTATAGAGTTTGGAAAAACACTTAAAAGAGAACTCTCTCAGTTCCTTTTTCGTACAGTAGTCTAACGAGACCAAAAAAGATATAAACTATCACTCGAAAGACGCCATTTCGAACCTTTTAATGAGCATGAAAGGAAGCAAGATCACTCGGCAATCTTTTCATGTTTAGAGAGTCTGAAAAGAGCTTAAAGATGACTCCAGGGGGTTCCTTTTTCGTGTGTTCGTGTATCCATACGGGTCCGAAAAAGAGATAAAAGTTTACCCGGTTGCATTCTCATGTATTTACGAGCACGAGAAAGAACAAAGACTAATCTTGGTATGCCTCCAACTTGAAATCTGGTGGCTTGACTCCGGAATGATCATCAAAGGCTGGAGACATGCCGCCCAAGCTTCAATTCATTCACCGACTTTGAGGTTGTCACCAATTTTTGTGCTAGATGGAGAAAAAGGATACAGGTGGATGAAATGAAGGTTTAAAAATGAGTCCTAATGAAAGACTCGACTCGACATCTACGAGATCTGGCGAAAGACTCAACTTGAAGGGAGATGTAATTGTTTCATTTTTGAACGAGCTTGACACAGGAAAAGAACCATGCTCAGGACCTCTATTTCATTTTTTAACGAGCTTTCCATAGAGAAGAGAAACTATGCTCGTGGCCTCTATTTCATTTTTAACGAGCTTTCCACAGAGAAGAGAAACTATGCTCGTGGTTTCGTCCAGATCATGGCTTCCGAGAGGATAATGCTCTGGAAGGGTACCATGTCAATGGACAAAACTTGGTCATGGCTTCCAAGATATCTTCGTTGGATGGAAGATAATCACTCGAGAAGGAACACATATCGAGGGTCGTGATAGGAGTAAGGAGATCAGGCTCCAATAATCCTACCGAAGAGATCACCATGTCAACTACCGGATCCAAATCGTCGAAAGTTGAAATCATGGGAGACAATGCCACATAATTGACATGCGGCGAGGGTGATACTATATGCATATAAGAACCACTTAGGGAGGTAACCCAGTCAGGGCCGATGAATGAAAATTGATCAATATTCACAATTATTCCATTGTGAGGAAAATATATCACATGGAAAAGAGTGGATACAATAGCTTTCATAGCATAGACATAATCCCACCCAAGGAGTAAAGAGAAATTCAAGGGGTCTCGGACTACCATGACATCGATAAAGACAGTTTTCCCTCCCAAAGTTATAGGAAACTAAGGAAGGATCCCTAAAGGTTGACTAGTTCTTCTGTTAAAAGCTAACAGATTCTGTGTAACCGGTCCAAGCTAAGGACAACCCAAAGCATACCAAGCAACAGAAGACAAAATACTAATGGATGCACCTTCATCTATCAGTGTTTGAGGAACGTCCCGACCACGAACCTGTACTATAATCTGGAAAGGAATGTGGGAGGGAAGACGAGGTCCAGTTAGCACACCCCAATAAAAAAGGATCGCTTCAGTACTTGGAGGGTGTTCCTTAGGGTGAATTGGAGGAATGCCCCCTGGCACGGTAGAGTCTGTATTAATGAGAAAAACATGGGAAGTATCAGGTTTACTCTCTCTAAGGGGAGTAGGATCGACCAATGATTGGATCGGATCAACCAATGGTGGACTTGGATAGACCATTTTGGCACTCTTCATGGGAAGAGTGGGACTGACCGAGGAAGGGATTGGATCAGTCACTTTGACATTCCTCAATGGAGGAATGGGATCGACCGATGACGAAACTGGCTCGACCACTTTGGCACTCTTCAGAGGAAGAGTGGGACTGACCGAGGAAGGGACTGGATCAGTCACTTTGACATTCCTCAATGGAAGAGTGGGATTGACCGACGATGAAACTAAATCAACCACTTTGGTGTCACTCTCTAACGGGAGAGTGGGATCGACTGAGGATGAAAACAAATCGACCACTTTGGTGTCACTCTTTTGATGAAGAGTGGAGTTGATCGATGACGGAACTGGATCAACTACTTGGGTTCGTGGTTCAATAGAGGAGGAAACTAGATTGACCACCTGATCAACAGGATTGACCGGGGATGGAACCAGATTGACCAGTCCATGAACCAACGATGGGTCGGAGGAAAGCTTACGATAACCTTTTGGAAGTTGAAGTTTTTCCAAAAGAGAAGAAGCCTCATCAAAGCGAGGACAAAGGTGAGAGTAATGATTACCTTTACATAACATGCAAGGGAACTTGATAGTTTTCTTCTTCTTACCAACCTGAACATCACTAGTTGACGGGGTATCATCGGCATGACCAACAAAGGTGGATGACGTGGAGGACCACATTTATAAGACCTGGGTAAGACCGGGGCAATCCCTCAAAAAGTGGTCACCCTTACAAAGGCTACAAGGGAATTTGGGTTTTGGATTCTTCCTTTTAATCTTGTTGACCTCATCAACACTCCCAATACTATTAACAGTAACTAGTTGCTTAGAGCCAACATTTGATGTTGTTGGGGCCTTGGTCCTTTTCGGGCTCTTCTTCTTCTTCTCTTTTCGTTTCTTCTTCTTCTGATCAACCTGGCTACTTTCTTTAGATCTTTCACTAGGCGAAGAAGGAGAAATGGAAGGAGACTTGATGGACGAAGAAGGCGAAAAGTCGACATGAGGTTGATGTGTGGGTGGTGTATTAACATCCAAAGTATTAGGTGCAACTGAAACATTGGGAGGATTCGGGATTACTAGAGTGGGGAACAACCAAATTGGTAATCCAATAGTGAGTCCTGGAAGACTCAGTGTGGCAACATATGGAGGACCAAATTTTCCAAACGAAGGAAAGGTATAAGGTTCCCTAGGAGAAGGGGTTCCTCCATTGGTACTCCTTGGATTCGATGCCATTATCACTGACTCGACCTAATGTCCACTAAGTAAAACAAACAACACACGCTAAGAATCTAAGAAGCAAACAATCAAACAAACCTTCCTACGATGAAACCACTAGTTGGTGATGAAATCCAACGTCGCGAGATCAAAATAGGAAGGGGCGGGGATAGAGCGGGTGGATCAGTTACGTTGGCGACCTGCTTAATGGACTTACACCTTGGTGCAAGCTTCCACGCAGTAATTGTGGATTTACCCTCCAAGGAGCCCGAGTGAGTTTGACCAACGTCTTTTCCAGGTACAGTGAGACTTCCCTTCACCGTCACCTTATGTGAGACCCTAAAGATTGTGGCTACTAAGGTCACCAACTCGTAGTCATCCCCTGGGCGGGTATAGTCGACAGTCCAATCAAAATGTATGGGCAGGATAACAAGTCTGAAATCAACTTGAAAGGATTCCACTCAGTAATTGTGGATTTACCTTCCAGTGACCCCCAATATACAATCTGACCACTACAAACAGTTGAACCACGGAGGGATAATCTCCGTAACTCCCCCGAATGCGACCTCGTGCGTAACCCCTGTGTGAGAGGGGGATCCCAGGTAGACTAATACGACAATTGGATTTAACTCTCCCTACCACAATATACTAATTTTGTTTGATAGCTTTGGAAAGTTATCCTTTCAACCTATTCCAAAGCCCTACACCTTAAACTAATGTAGGTTTGCTAACAAAGATGTAAAAAGTCTGATAAATTTTAGTTAAGCGTTGATTTTAATGGCTGTTGTTTACTCAGAGGGTGTACGAAAGTGAAACTGATGGAATGATGACTCAATTCCCAAAAATATGCATGAAATATGATAAGCAATCATTTATTTTCAATGAATACCTATTTAAGGGAAAGAGGAAGAGTCGTTTTCACTATCAAACACTTGATAAGGAATGTCCTCAATCAATTTTGTTCTCAATCAAATCCAATATGATGCTACAACATTTTAGAAATGAAAACTAATATGCAAACTAATCATTAAGATGTACTTTTGTTGTTTGTATGTGATAATCAATTCAATGCAAAATTTCTCCTGCCAACTACCCTTTCAGATCAAGGAGATTCAGACAAGAAAATGCAGATTTCGCACAAACAACACACCCTTTTGCAATCAAACAAGAGAAAGAAAACCAAAAATGCAAAAGGAAGGAGAAAGAGATTAGATCAGATGACCTCAAAAAACCAAATGAGAAGAGGAACAGACTTCAAATGTCCTTCACTAGAGTTCTCGCTCAGTCAGATAGGAGAGAAGAAAGCATCGGATCGATTTCAAGCTCTCAACAACAAAAAATAAAAAAAAATGAAGAAGGGAATAAAATATGAGCAACAAGGTATTTATTTATCATGAGGAGGGATGCCAAGGTTCAAAGGAAGAAGCACTAAATCATAAGACAACTCAATAAATGAAAGAACAGGGTTTTAACCTCAAAAAATGCAATTTTTTTAAGGGATTTTGAGAAAAAGGGGCTGGCGCTCTGGTGTAAGGTACACCAGTGTGTTATAAAGATCTGTCCAACACTCTAAGGGAGCATTGGCACCCTGATAACAAGGCAGGGGAGCGCTGGTGCCCAAAAACTCACAGAAATGTCCAAAAAACCTTAAATTTCAGTCAAATTTTGACAAACAAGATGAGTGTGATGGGATAAAGAGTCAATCAACAAGTGAAATCAGATAAATGGGGTGAAAAAGGTCTCAAAACAACAAGGTAAGACAAGGTCTATGAGGAAATACAAAACTAAGAAAGTTCTGATTCGATCCCCAGTGGAGTCGCCAGTTTCTGTTGTAGGAAAATCTCCCTGCGGACAAGTAGATTGCCTCAAAGAGCTAGACTCTTAACTCTAAGACAGAAAGATCTTAACGTGGACACTGAATTCCTTTCAGATCTATACAAACTAATGCATGAGGAGGAAGGAGAAAAAAAGTACCTCTTTATCGACGTTTGTCCCTGCACGCTCCGAGTTGAGCTCCAATCTTTCGTTCCTCGATGAGCCCTTGTTGGCAGCCAACCCATTTTTTTGATTGCTCTCAAAAAAGCTGCCTACACCCCTTGTCGTATTACGACAAACTATCGTCGCATTATGATAATGGACATTCATCTTATTTTTGCGATCATTACAATTCAATATCGACCCAGTTTTTCACAACTGCAAGTGTGAAAACACTTCTTTCGTTGATTAGATTGTCGTTGTCTTTGGTTGATACTTGATCACTGGTTTATCATCTGATTGCTAATGTTGTATCAAACTTATGTTCTTGAGCATTCTCTTACCTTGATTATGCATTTGGATATATTTCATTGTAAAACCTTTGGGCATGAAAGTTATTGGTCTTATCTATGAAAATTGTGTAATGGATTTGGTCATATTGTTTTTATCCTTGCGTTGGACTGTCACTCGATTATTATAAGAAGGAATTTTTGATCATATGGTTCTAAGACTTTGGAATATGAAATGCATCAAGTGCATGGACAAGTTTATAAGGTATGATAGCAATGGTTTCAAGGTGCATGAGTTGATCACATTGGACTTTACGAATTGATGCTTGGCATAATGTTTGCAAAGTTAAATTATACATTGAATGTTATATGATCCCGAGCTATGTATTAGCAGTAAACCCTGTGATTAAGCGGTTGATTAAATGTTGGAATTGGCACGTTAGATTGATAGTTAATGCTGGTATTGTGTGGATTTTAAACTTAAAACTTGGCGCTTTGATGTCATATGATGTGTTGGTTCTAACTTGGATGACTGGCACATAGAAGGGGTGATTCATCCGCTCGTTGGTCGATACATTTGTTTTAATGATTATGGTTTTAAACAGCTCTGTACAGGTCATTAATGTAATACGTGGTGATAGTAATCCCACCACCTTCGCACGCCTGGAGTTGTTGAGCATTCAAACTACGCAAACCCTATCGTAATTCACTCTGTGCATTGTGTAAATGGTGTGAGACCTACCATGAGTAGAGGTTATGGCTCCTGTTGTGAGGGCCGAACCTAATGGCAGCCAAGCACTGTTAACATTCGATGGTGCATACGCCGACCTCGAAGAATTCGGGTGGCTTTCGTTTATACGGAAGTTTGATGGCTTTAATATCCATGTTGTTCGGTAATTCGCACTGTCATTTGACGGTTGTCGAGCCAAAGTCGGAGACCTCCAGCTCGAATTCACCGAACACTCTCTCAGCCTGGCAACTGGTCTGCCTGTTAAGGGAGAAAAGTGGTCCAAAAGCTATAAAGTAAACGATGTCCCATGGACTTTGCTGTTTCGTTCTCGGACAGTGAGGTCATGCAACAGAGGACTACCTATGAGTATGCTGAAACCCCGCTGGCATAATCTATTGATGATCCTCAAGCAGTTCGTAATGTGTGAAGGCAGGTATGGATTTGTTTTCCTATTTCATCTACGTTTGTTGATGGTGTTTATGGGTTTTGAGTTAAGCTTGCCACATTATCTACACCGAAGCTTATTTAAAATGGCTAAGAAGTATAAGCGAAGTCAGGCTGATACTAGCCTTTTTCATGTTGGGTTAATTAAAATGCTGGTTGTTTATGAATTGGGTTTGCATCGAGATTCCTGGAACAATTTCCTCAACAATAATGGTTTTGAGGAATCAAACCCTCCTCCAATCGATAAGCCTGTGGTATCCGAGAGTAAATCTACCCCTGTACCCTACAATGTTTTACTTCCTAAACCTGAACCTGACTCACTTGTAAATTCGCCTATGGCTGTGACTAAAGTTGCTAAGCCCGTAACCACGAAGGCTAGAGCAAAGACTGCTGCTAGAAACAAGAAAAATTCAAGGATGATCTCTCGCATGGAGAGAAATAAGGCTAAGCCTCCTGCCAAAACAGAGCCTGTCATGATCAGTGAGGACTCTGACTCGAGCATCGAACGCTTTTTAGCTGAAGAAGGTTTCTGTGGTGAGGAAACTCCTTGTGATTTCGTTGATAACTTACCTCCTTGTCTTCGGGATAACCCAGACTATCCTGGTATCAAGCCACCTTTTGAAACCCGTGGTGAATCATCAAACCCTCCTTCTGCTCAAAAGGTTACTACACCCTGCGACCAGTGTGGACTGTGGTTAGAAAGGTACTATTTGGACGTTCCAAAGCTGCAATCCAAGATTTAGGATTTGGAGAACCAGGTAGCTAGGCTCACTGGTCGGAACGATAAGGGGCAAGCTAATGATAAAAATCAACAGACTACTGGATCGATCTTGTTTAAAAACGTTGAGTCTGCGACTGCAATTGTTAATTCCAAGATGACATAACTCCAGCAGCTGCAATGGTATAATTTCCCCTCTTTTATACAGCGTATTCATAAGCTCTGTTTATATGTTTGACTTGCTTTGTCATGCATAAGTTTTATCAA
>ML786428.1:170315-188384 GCA_009831015.1 Picea engelmannii
CCCACCCCTTAAAACCACTTGAATACCACCCTTCCCCCAAAAAATCTCTTTCGCAGCATTTTCAAGTAGTCATCTTCCAAAGCGGATTTTGGGCTAACGGAGACATATTTTAAAAAACCGAGAGATTTTTTTGTTCATAACGGTCTGAAGAACAAAAACCTCTTCCATATTTTGTAAAGGTTCCACCAATTGGGATAAACGAATCTGTCTTTCAGCCTCATTTTTCGGATTTTTGGTTTTTCCTGTTACAGTCCCAATTTTGCAGGAGCTGTTTCGGCGAGGTGGAGACAAAATTTGAGAAAATGAAGGAGGTTTTTTCTCTAGACGAGATAATATACTAAAAAACCCTTCAAGTTTTGCATAGGTGTCACCGATTGGGAGAAATAAATGACTGAGCGTACCCCTATTTTCAGCAGATTCGGCCAAATTTGCAGTTCCAGATCTTTGGGATTTACTTGCTATTTTCGGCCAGGAGGATCGAATAGGATCTCCTGATCCTAAGGATTGTGTTTTTTTTATTTATATATATGTTTGTAATAGAGTGAAAAAGTGGTGGATCAGTCAGGGACCATGATTTAAATTTTGTATCAGAGCTCACAGAGCTTTCTATATTTCATCAATCCAATAATATAGTCACAACAACTACAGGATTCATGTATCATTTTTGGTGGTGATGTTTTTCTTATTCATTGTAATTTGTTTCCATTATATTTCTTAAGTTATTCATACTCTGAATTATGCAAAGAAGTTCAAAGAACAAAATTTGTTGAGACATACACTCTGTTTCTGGCTTTGACATAATTATCAATGTTTTCTTCTCAATGGTTAATTTCAGGATTCTTGATTGCCCTGTTATTGCCTGGTCCTCTCATATTTCTCCTCTAAATCCAAAATCAAATTCAAAGAATCCAACAAGAGTGCCTACCATGCCCTGTAAGGCTGTCTGTAGAACTTGTTTTTTATTGAACTTCAGGCTATGACCCCATTACCCAATGGACCTCTTTTCTCCTGTTCTAGCCAATCATTTAAAAAATCCAAACTCTGAACTCATTAGCTAGCCTAATATCTATTCAAACAAATCTATATCAAACAGAGAGATCCCTCTCTGAGTCTCAGAGGGCTAGATCCAAGACTCGAAGTGGTTTTGATGTTGCCTTTGTGACTCCCTCCATAGCCTTGGGCAAATTACAGAGTGCTAACAGTCTATAAGAATAATCTCTATGCCAAACCTCAAAATGGATAGTATCATATCTTGTTCTTAAGGCAAATATTCTTTGTATGTTTCCTTTGTGGTGGCTCAAGCCCACGCTACGCATGATGCCTGACAATGAAATGTAATAATTTGACTATTGAATAATAGTTTTATGTCACCCATGGTTATGGAAATAACTTAAGGTTCTTATGTCCTATTTGAATCTTCTTGGAATTGAGATTCGTTACATAGTCCTTGAAAAAAGACAAAATACTTATGTAGCATATATTAATTTGGTCTTCGTGTGGGAAATTTTATGCCATTGGTATGTTTTGTACAAAAATAATGGATCTTGGGGACTACACCATGTTCAATGAATGAGGAACGAGCAACGTGGAACAAGGAACGAAAATTGTACGAGGACTAGATACCGACAACAGTGACCTGCGAATGGGGCCAACGTTGAAATTTTTTCAAACAGTTTATGTATGCACTGAAATTTGTCATGGATAGAATATTGACATGCCTTAATGATATGGGATGGTTTTTGGAATCAAATTTGAGTGACATGCCCACTTTATACCATCATCAATTCATCATGTAAACCATAAACCCTAATTTTCTCTCAAAGTACACAATTTGGTTGACGCAAGTATTAAGTTTTCGTCAGTCTTTCTAATTCATTTTTATTTAAGGTTCTACATTAATGTATATACAATGTATCAGTGTCATATTTGTGATGAAAAATCCCTCTTTTTTCGTTGATTTCTTAATCAACACCATAAAAATACTAGAGGCGGGCAACAGTGACATGTGAATGGGGCCAACGTTGAAATTTTTTCAAATTGTATCTGTATGCATTGAAATTTGACTTGGAAAGAATATTCACATGACTTAACGATATGGGAGGGTTTATGTACTCAAATTTCACTCACACACCCACTTTCTTCGATCATCAATTCATCATGGAAACCATAAACCCTATTTTTCATATGTTCTAGTAGATATGTTAATGATTCCAAGTTTCGTATTTGTATTTGACTGAAGGTCCATCTAGCTTGCAAAGTATCAAATTGATATTTCAAGTTGATAAACCAAATATGAAATGAATCCAAGCATCATTTTATATCATTGCAAGAGAGACGAATGTAAATAATCTTGCGACGAATTAGCTATATTATCGACGAAAAAACTTCGTTGATAGTATAGCTAATTCGTCGTAAGAATATTGTGTCTAATTTGAATGGTGTTACATGGTTTGCAAGGAGTGTAGGTATTATATTATGGTGCAATTTAGTTTAGTCTATAAGAAAAATCTCTATGCCAAACCTAAAAAAGGATAGTACCATATCTTGTTCATAAGACAAATATTCTTTGTATGTTTCCTTTGTGGTGGCTCAAGCCCTCGCTACACATGATGCCTGACAATGAAATGTAACGATTTGACTATTGAATGATATTTTTATGTCATCCATGGTTAAGGAAAGAACTTAATGTTCTTAGGTCCTATTTGAATCTTCTTAGAATTGAGATTTGTTACATAGTCCTTGAAAAAAGACAAAAGACTTATGTAGCGGATATTAATTTGGGCTTTGTGTGGGACATTTTATGCCATTAGTATGTTTTGTACAAAAATAATGGATCTTGGGTACTAGACGATGGTCAAGGAATGAGGAAAAAGGAGCATAGAACAAGCAACAAGGAACAAAAATTGTATGAGGACTAGACACCGACAACAGTGATCTGTGAATGGGGCCAACGTTGAAAGTTTTTGAAATAGTTTCTGTATGCATTGAAATTTGTCATGGATAGAATATTCACATGCCTTAATGATATGGGAGGGTTTCTAGACTCAAATTTGAATGACACACCCACTTTCTTCCATCATCAATTCATCATGTAAACCATAAACCCTATTTTTCTTTCAAAGTACACAATTTGGTTGACGCTAGTTTTAAGTTTTCGTTAGTCTTTCTAATTCATTTTTATTTCAGGTTCTACATTAATGTATATACAATATATCGGTGTCATAGTTGTGATGAAAAATCCCTCTTTTTCGTTGATTTCTTAATCAACACCATAAAAATACAAGAGGCGAGCAACAATGACATGTGAATGGGGCCAACGTTGAATTTTTTTCAAACTATATCTATATGCATTGAAATTTGACCTGGATAGAATATTTTCATCCCTTAACGATATGGGAGGGTTTATGGACTCAAATTTCACTCACACACCCACTTTATTCCATCATCAATTCATCATGGAAACCATAAACCCTATTTTTCATATGTTCTAGTAGATATGTTAATGATTCCAAGTTTCGTATTTGTATTTGACTGAAGGTCCATCTATCTTGCAAAGTATCAAATTGAGATTTCAAGTTGATAAACCAAATATGAAATGAATCCAAGCATCATTTGATATTGTCACAAGAGAGACAAATGTAAATAATCTTGCGACGAATTAGCTATACTATCGACGAAAAAAGTTCGTCGATAATATAGCTAATTCGTCGCAAGAATATTGTGTATAATTTGAATGGTGTTACATGGTTTGCAAGGAGTGTATGGATTATGTTATGGTGCAATGTAGTGTATTCTATAATAATAATCTCTATTCCAAACCTCAAAATGGATAGTACCATATCTTGTTCATAAGACAAATATTCTTTGTATGTTTCCTTTGTGGTGGCTCAAGCCCTTGCTACACATGATGCCTGACAATGAAATGTAACAATTTGACTATTGAATGATAGTGTTGTGTCACCCATGGTTAAGTAAATAACTTAAGGTTCTTAGGTCCTATTTGAATCTTCTTAGAATTGATATTCATTACATAGTCCTTGAAAAAATACAAAAGACTTATGTAGCGGATATTAGTTTGGTCTTCGTGTGGGACATTTTATGCCATTGGTATGTTTTGTACAAAAATAATGGATATTGGGGGATACACCATGGTCAAGGAACGAGGAACAAGGAACAAGGAACGAGGAATGAGGAACACAGAACAAGGAACAAGGAACAAAAATTGTGCGAGGACTAAACACCGGCAACAGTGACCTGTGAATGGGGCCAACGTTGAAATTTTTTCAAACAGTTTTTGTATGCACTGAAATTTGGCATGGATAGACTATTCACATGACTTAACGATATGGGAGGGTTTCTGGAATCAAATTTGAATGAATAAGAAGAAGTTATGCTCTATCTAATATTTCAAAACCTACTTGTTTGTTTTTTTGGAATATACCAACTGAACCAAAGCCCTGGTGAATGTTTTGACATAATTTGGCCAAATTACTCAAAGTGTTGAATAAAGTTTAAACGTAGTAAATCTAACTCTTATAAACACAAAAATAAATTCCATAAGAAAAATATCTTACTCTTTAAGCCATGGATTTGTGATAGGGGTTAGTAATCCCCCAAAAATTCCATTATATTATCTTCATTGGAAACCTTAAAAAAAAAAACCACCTCCTTGCTTTTCCACTCAAAAAGTGTTAAACGAGTTTTGAGGATTCACAATATGAATACGGGGTGAGAAATAATCAATAAAATTCATGTTTATTGGCTTCTTACGAGAGTCACTACACATGGATATTTGAAAATAAACCAAATTTTGGGGTGGATAACTCCCCCCACTCCCCTATTGAACAACGGGTTAGGAAGTGCTAGGTTGGTCCCTAGACACACCAAGGCTAGAAATATTCTCTTGGATCAAACCTAGGATGGATATGTAACTAAGCTATTCTTATAAGCTATAAGCAAGAGGTGTTTTACAAATGGAAAACATTGTTGATATTGTTACATATCATGAGTGGTATGTATTTCTCAATACTTTTTTTTATCTACTTTTTTTTGTTGTTGTCAGATTATCTACCTCTAGGGAATATGGAAGTAAGGATGTAATATGGTCTTGTTATCTTGGCATTTTGTGGCCACATCAAGAATCATCACAACATTTATCTTATCTCATACAAAGTGTAAAATCACTTAAAATCTTAAAATACAATACACAATGACACATATGTGGAGATTCCATGTTCATGAGAAAGTTGGGGAAAAGATTGAACTTATTGTTGTGTATTCTAAACATCCTAGGATTGTGAAGAAGAAGGATTCATTGGAGTTCAGTGTGGAAGGATATAAAAATCTTAATAAGGTTGTTCTCTATACATGGAAAACATTTCTAGATTGGTTCTAGACAACTTCATATTCAAGTCAACAATTAGTAAAACTTGTTAGTAAATGGTGAGTGGGACAAAATTCAAATTTTTTTATTTGTACAATAGAATAAAACCTCTTGTTTTTTTATATTTATCTTAGGATACCCACCATTGGGATCATGTGCATTATTTTTATGGATCAAGATTGAGGATTGGATTACCCAATTTGGAGTTGTATACAATAACCTTTGAATTTACTATTGTGTATTCTATACATCCTAGGATTATGAAGAAGAAGAATTCATTGGAGTTCACTGTGGAAGGATATAAAAATATTAATAGGTTGTTTTCTATACATGGAAAACATTTCTATATTGGTTCTTATAGCGAACTTCATATTCAAGTCAACAATTAGTACAACTTGCTAGTAAATGGTGAGTGGGACAAAATTCAATTTTTGTTATTTGTACAATAGCATAAAATCTCTTGTTTTTGTAGATTTATCTTGGGATAACCACCAATAGGATCGTGTGCATTATTGTTATGGATTAGGATTGACGATTGGAGTACCCAATTTGGAGTTGTATGAAATAACCTTTGCATTCAAAATTTGTTATTAGTATATGAAGATCATAGTCATTTTGTTCATTTGCTTGAGATATGTGTTTCTGTATTTCTAGTTGTATTGGCATTGCTATATGYATTATKCTATTTAAGTCTAKAAATGKGAAAAMTACCTTAACAATCATTCTTGCATCATCATAAACTTAATCCTATGTGTACATATGACATGGAGTCCTYRTTGGAATTACAAGTTAAATTATAAACTTGTTTAGTTACAAAATGCACATTATATATCCCTAATTTTATATAGACTCAATAAAATGAAACCCCTTCCCTAAATATGTACACCTAAAGGGTTGGTATGCAAAGTTGACATGTCATATTCCAAGGAACATCATTTCACATGCTTAGAATGCATGCAAAGTGCTCAAAATGCTGAGTGTTTACTTAAAAAACTTAATTCTATGGGTAAAACAAGGTACCCAAAACAATATGGCATGGCTATGTAAAATGTAAACTTAATACATAATTTCCATATTTCATGTCCTAATTTGAATGCATTTTCTATCCCCTGTGTGCATTTTCATAACAAATGATGCATTTCTAGAGCTAGTGAAAAATGTGTAAATCAAACGAAATGCATATTAAATGATCAATAATTTGTAGTTGGAGAACTTTTTTGAGAACTTGATCATATGGGGTTGTAGTCCACTTGAGATAATTCATGCATAAACCATCATATTTCACCATAGGTGATTGTGTAATGTCAAGTCTGCATCTTTCTAAGCCACTCTGGGTTGATTTGTCCTTCGGTGTAATGTGGCAATTTTGTGGTATTTTTGCACAAAAATAACATTTTTTATTTAAAGTGGAAATATAAAAATGTATATAGATCAAGAACGTTCTAAGGAACACTAAGAAATTTGGAAATCGATATTTTAAACTTTGAAAATCTTAGGCATGCATTTTGGTAGAAACAAGTTAAAACATGCAAAAACAATGAAATAGCTAAATTGGCAAATTGACAACATGCACCTAGAGATTAGTTTTGAAAATATGTGACATGCATTTTGTAGGAAATGTCAATTAATCCATGTTATTTTGTATTCTACATGGAAATCATTTAAGAGTGTCCTATGTTCATTTTTCTAACCCCTCTTGGGATGAATTGAACTCTGTTTATTTTACCAAATTTCAAATTTTAACAACAATGAGCATTTTTATCAACTAGAATGCATTTTTAAGCTTATGGAAAGATATGTTATGGATGGTGGCATGCCTATCATGCTTCAAAAACCTTCAAAAGTGCATTTATAATGCAAGGAGTGAATTTTATTTATATTATGCATGTATTCTACTTTTCGCTATGAAGAACAATGATGTAACCAGTTATAGATTGATCCATTTTGGGCCTCTAGCTACCATGAAGTTCTACAATATTGTGAGTAATATCAAAGAGACAATCTAGGTCATGTATTTAGCCTAATATCCTTTTATGAAGAAAAATGACAATACACCTCATATTTGAGAAAATGGAGGTTCAAATTCTTCCAAAAGACTACATCCATTACTATTGGCTCCTACAAACTAAGGAACACATTTCAAAGAAAATCAAACAATAATAACAAGAAAAATTTAAAATTAAAAAGTACATTTTTTAACGAGTGAAAGAATATTAAAAGAAACCCTACAAGATAGGTATTTTCATACATCCTTGGCATTGTTCCTTCATGAATATACTAATGTACTATTTCATGTGTATCTATCACCATGCTTACATCATTAGAAATATAGCTATTCTCTTTTCTTTTTGTCTATTTTTCATATATTTTGATGTCATTTGTTATCCCATTTTTATCTTTTGAACACATGTTCAAGAATGTTTCCATGTCTAGTATGGCTTGACAAGGGGTTATCATTAAAAATATGTATAAGATATTGTACTTCATGTGCAAATTCAATGACCCCAATTCTTTAGATCCATATGCCACTTTGACGCCAAATAGCACCTCTAAAGGGCCTATGTGGTGGTTTCAGGCCTTGTTTATGGCCCCTGAGATGTGGAAGTTTCATTTATATGCTAAGGTATTTGTTTTCCTTTATTCACCATGGTCAAGGCCGCTAGACCCATCTTGTGGGTGTAAAAGATCTTTAATGATGCTAGTATCCTAATGAGAGTCCAAAGATCTCCATTAGAGGAATCATGCGGTGATTTGAGGCCTATTCATGGCCCCTGAGCCCTACCAGATTCATTCAAGGCTTAAGAACCTGTTTTTCTTCCTCAAATGTTGATAAAGGCCCTGAGACCCATCCCTAGTTTGGAAATCATCCTAAGGGTGTGCATATCACTATTAGAGGCCAAAGATTCCCTTTAGAGGGCCTATGTGGTGGTTCAAGGTATCATTCATGGCGCAAATCCCTAAAAGCTTCACTTAAGTTCCTAATTAAGGCCTTCTATTTCCTCTCCCAACCATGGTTAAGGCCCTCAAGCCCATCCTTAGAGCACAAAACCTCACAAATGACACCCATAACCTACTCAAAGGCCAAAGGACCCCTTCATAGGGAATATGCGTGGTGGTTTAATACCTCATTAATACATCTATCTCTTCCACCTCTTGTTTATCAATGATCATATCAAAATGTATATATATAGGATGGATAATTAATAACCCTAACTATCACGGGTTTGAAAATTCTATTCTAGATCCAACAATCATATTTCATAAAACCTCCATTAACTTAGAAACTGCTCGAAGGTGTTTTCTTTTATTTCCTCCAATTGTTGAGGTGTCAACCTTGTAGTTTGTGGTGTTTTAGAAGAAGGAGCATTATTCTCTCTATAGATGTTTGGATTGGTCCTTCTAGCATCCATAGCCATATTTTTACTTTCAACATTTCTTGCCACCCTAAATGCATTCTCCAATGAGTTGGGTTCCCAAAGGCAAACCTCATGTTGAATGTTATCCTTTAAATTTCCTATGAATACATCAATCAAGTGCTCATATGTAATATATGTTACCTTTATATTCAATCTTTGGAAGTTCTCAATGTGCTCTATAACTGAACCCTTTTCCTTGAGATTTATCAATTGGCTAAATAAGGTATTGCTCCTTGTATCCTCATAGTGTGCTATCATTTATTCCATGAAAATTGTCCAAATGACGAGTGATTTGTGAGAACAAAGATATTGATACCTTACAAATTGATTGGGTTCTAAATATAAAGAAGCAATTCGTACCTTTTGTGTATGTGACACATTATGTAGATCAAAGAATTGCTCCATATAAAGTATCCATGTGATTGGGTCCTTTCCATCAAACTTCCTCATATCAATCTTAGGAACGTGATATCTTGTTCATGAGGAAAGAATTATGATCCTCAAAGACCATACTGGGTATATATTGGTGGTATAGTTAGTGGATGCCTTTTGTCCTCAACAAGTTCAATGAAAAGGTCACTAAAGTAGTTCATGAGCTCTTTTTCTATATCTGTGTGGTCATCTACTATGTTTCCTTGTGCATCTATTAGGAATAAAATTTTATTATGGTTCCACCTATTCATGGTTGTGTGATGGAAGAAATTCATGTTCTTGTTACCATTCGTGAGCCATCTTACTATATATTTATACTTCGAGAGGCATTCTTCCTATTTTTTTTTTTTATGTAAATTCCTTCTTGTAGTGATGATTGATGAAGGAGTTCCCTCCTTTGACATGCCCTCCTTCATGATCTGTCTTTGTAGGATGGCCATTTTCTTCTTAAGATGCCATTTATTTTATAAGATATTTTTGAATTCCTTTGCATTCCATTTTTTGTGTTTGGTTTCGAGATACTTTATTTTTTACTAAATAATTTACATTTTAGTTCCTTGTATGTTTCATCCCTAATTCCACCATTCGACAATTCTTGCTTGCAAGTTGGGGGTGTGAAAACCATAATTGCTCAAATTTGGATGCTATTTATTTTGGTGTTCCTTTGTTATCCCATTGCAGCAAGATGTGCCAATGGTCTGACCTTGAACCTTGTAAGACTTCCCCTATAGCCCCAAAACCCTTACTACCTATATTTTTCAAAGAATCAAAACCTATCCAATCAGACATCAATCTAGCTTGAGCCTTCCCTTTTATTATTCTAGGTAAAGTGGCCATTGTTTGTGGAAATTTCCATTAGTCTTAAGTCTTCAATAATATGTTTAAAGTATAGGTTGTTCTATTATAGCCTTCTATTGCTTCCTTTTTAGCACTAAGGTATTTTATTAGGTTGAAATCACCTCTTATTATCCATCGATATCCAACAACAGTATCCCCTATGGCTTTGAGGGATTCAATGAAGGTTCTCTTATGAAGTGGGCTAGGTGGCCCATATATATTGGTGATCCTCATGTTCCTTGAAGACTATTTCTTTGAAATGACCTATGATATTATGGTTTCAGAGTGATTTTCATCATTATGATTCTATTAGAGTTCCATAACATGGTCATTCCTCCATAGTTTCCTTCCATATTGGTGGCTAGATAGATACAACCTTTCCAATTTGTTTTGGCTATTTCTTGCATAGTTTCTTTGTCACATATAATCTCTTGTAGCATCATCATATCTAGTTTCTTTATTAAAATCTCATTTCTAGGGATTTGTTGTTTTACTTTCTCATCTATAAAAATCATATAGATGAATCATATTTCTAGTTGCTATTTCTTTCTCATCATATTTATTGTTGCTTTATTAAAATCAATCAATAAATAACATCTATAAATTTCAATCAATTAATATAATATATATATATATATATATATATATATATATATATTAAATATAAATTAATTATATAAAATATATGAATTCAAAAAAAATATTCAAAAAAACAAAACATTCCACACTCGCGTCTTACTCATTCACGATTTTAGAAATCACTCACACTTAGTACACTCACACGCAACGGAGGGAAAATTTGTAGAGAAGAGGGCAAGGAGATAAAGCCGAGAAGAGCTAGGGAAATAGGAGGAGGAGAAGAGGGTAAATTGATGGGAGATAAAGTTGAGAAGAGATAGGGCAAGAGGAGGAGGAGTCCAAGCATAGATCATACAGAGAAGGAGGCCAAGCATTCATGAATTTAGACCACTCACACTCACACTCGTGCGACAAAGAATTAGAGGGAAAATTTGTGTGACAGAGAAGAGGGGAAATGGGCAGGAGATAAAGCCGAGAAGAGCTAGGGAAAGAGGAGGAGGAGGAGGCCAAGCATAGAGACAGAGAAGGAGGCCAAGCACAGAGATAGAGAAGGAGGCCAAGCATAGAGACAAATACAGAGAAGGAGGCCACCAAGCATTCCACCGTCGAAAATGGTAATTTCATGGGATTTGTCCCCAAACCCAAATCTAGCTATTGTTTGTGCGTCACTGTGTTTGTGACTATAGGATTGACACCCAATACATAGTTTTATAAATGCTAGTTTGAAAAAAATTTGATGTAGTTTGGAATGCTAGTTAGAAATTTACATTTGATCTTCGCTCCCCTTGGAATCTTGTCACAATAAGTATGTGCAAATTCCTCCCTTGGCATATTCACTATTTTGGGTTTCAGTTTAGCAATCTTGGGGTTTGGATTTCCATGTTTTTGTAGGGTTTAGGGCTGTTACTTTTGGCTAATATGTTCTTTAAAAATGTTGAAATTCTTGAAAATTCAAATACCGAAAAAACTCTAAATAAACAACATAAATAATTCCTAAACAAATAAAACAACAAAAAAATCCTACCTCTAATCTTGAACACCCTAACAACAACTAAGAAATGAGTGTTAGAGAATGTAGTTTTGCATATTGGGCCTAATGATATGAAACCATATTTGTGGCACAATGAAACCCTTGCAATATTCTATTGTTTGTATGCTTGAATGATGCCCAAGATGCATTTGTGGTAACCCTAGATGTGGCAATGTGTTCTCTTGATAACTTTAAGCATACACGTGTTGTGGGAGATACGAAGTTGAAGAAATGCAAGGAATGAAATAAAACATGAGTGGAAGGTGACCTTTTTTGGGTTTATCACATACATCTTGGGTTAAAATTGGAGTTCACGAATTTGAATTGATCATACTTTGTCCTCTAGGGTTAACTCCTATGACTTTGTCCTCTTGACCTGCAATACAAAAATGAAAAATAAATGTTACATAGCCTATAAACCTATCTTTATTGGCTTTTATATTTTCAAATAACAATATGCACTTTTGTTATGAAATGATGGGTGCTCGAAGTGATTCTAAACCTAAGCCAAATCCCTAGTTCATGTCCACATGTCACACCAAACCTACACAAAATCAAGCTTATCAACTAAGTCATCCAATATGCTAACTCCCGAGTCAAGCCATGGATTAATCCATGAGTCAAGCCTTAGGGTTTCTAGCCATGAATTAAGCTTTAGGGTCAAAGCCATGAATTGTGTCATATACCTAAAGCCATAGGTCATACCACACAATGCACAGGTCCAAGCCACGGATTCAAACCCCAACTCAGTTACATGTCGACACATAAACCAAGCAAGCACCAAACTCTTTTCATTCCACACATTAACCAACACTAAGCCCAACGCAAGCGCCATGTCTTCCCTTTATACATCTCATTGATAAAACAATGTAAGCGTTGGCATATATGAAGACATCCTTCATGCCAACTATCAACACTCTTGCAACAAAGGCATATCCCATTATAGTTGTTGCATGAAAATGATCAAAAGGGTGTGGATCAAATCAAGTGTTGTTATGATTGATATTGAAACAAATGCATTTATGATCCAAATAGAAAGTTTTGAAATAGTTTTGAAAACCTGCAGTTTCGGCATCTTAGCCGGATTTCAAAAGGCGTTCTTAGCCTCTGAAACCAGAACTTTCGACAGCTTACTCTCCATGAGTTTCAGAAAATAAGTGTTGAAAAATACCTATCATAATTCTTTGCATTAGTAGCCTTAAAGGGATTCCATGTGCATAGGTTAGATGAGAATATTGTTGGTTGGTGCATTGGAGAATGGTTACATGGATATGTGTAAGACTTAGAGAATGTGAGGTAACCGTGTAGTCACATTAATGTGCCTACTTAGTTTTTCTTCACATTATATAATATAAATTGAGTATTTGTTGAAGAGAGTTAGTCCTTCAAGAACTTATCTCAGGTATTTGATCTTGAGATCAATGACTTAAATGGTGGATATGCACTCCTAATATATGTTGTAAAAATTGTCAAAAAACTTGAAAATTTTGGATATTTATATCCTTCGACTAGGATATGAATCACACAAGGCTCTCGAGTAGTTCTAGTGTCCAATTTAAGAAAAAACCTCATATTGTTTCTTATAATGGGCCAATTGGTACCCCTTTCCCTCTAGGGAACTAGTTTTCCATCGTCGAGTTCTTTCATGTTACCTTGAGTGTCGAGAGAGTATTGAAAAATTGTTCTAGACTTCCTCCCAAGGTTTCGAGGTCCAACTCTCTCAAACTTTGACTCTCCCTTGAGGACATCATAATATAATTTATGTACACCTTCTCCATTATCAATGATCTTATAGGGACATTTTGATCCTCTTCCTTCTCTACGTCCACCTATATATTTGATGTGGGTGCATGGGAATCCTCCTCCCCCTCTCATTTTTCACTTTCTCATGATAATGAATAGTATCTTATCCTATTATTACTAGGGTTATATTTTCATTTAATTGTCTCATGGTTACACTCGAGGAGATGAGGTCCAACATATTGAAATAACAAAAGTAAAAAAAATGCAAGGGTGAGAACACTATAATCAAAGGAGTGAAGGAAAAAAATGAGGATGAAGACACAATAGGGACATCAATAGGCTCCTTGAGAGATATCATATGATGGTCAGGAGAATCCATAGAAATGGTGGGAAAAAACCACAAAGTTGGAGAGGTAGAGAAATATTGTTGAATGTCACACCTCAAAATGAATGGGGTAGAGCTCCAACATTATGATAAAGAAGGAGGATAAAGGGGTCCAAATGGTTCATTGATGAGGATCTCACACCTGCCTAATAAGAGGAAGGAAGGAAAGAATGGGCCCTAGAGAGGGAAGTAAGAAACCAAGACAAGTGGGTCATCATTTGGAATGATAAATCTAAGATATAAGAGTTAAAAGGAAAAATTCAAAAATAAGGAGACACAACCAGGATGGCCTAAGGCAGTTTGAAAATAATGGCATGGAATTTCAGGGGCTACCTTTGGAGGAGAGGTTGTAGTTTGGGGCCACTAGCAAAATAATGAGATATTTTAGTACTAGTTGAGACTCATGAACATGAATGATATATAATTCAAGAAATGCAGGGATAAATATGGTCAACACAAAACCAATGATCAATTAATCATAAAGGATATGGAGAAATTGCATGCATCACAATGGAGGAGTTGCAAGACACCATAAAGTTGAAGAAAACCAACAAAAACAATCAATAATTTTGGTTCGAAATACAATAAGGAAGCATTAGCACCTTCTCAAATACATGTTATTTCCCCCCTCCAAATTAGAGTTTTAAAAGGGATAAGGACTAAATAGTGAAGAGTTGTATCACCACCTACTAAAGCACAAAATAATTTGAATAAAAAGGGTATGTAATGCTAGTACGTGACTTCAATGGAAGAGAAAGGAATCTTTAAATGGAAATGTTTATAGAAAATACACACCCTATTGTCAACACAATGTTAAGGGATTAAGAAAGGGGAATCATTAGATGGAAACAAGGAAGGCACACACTTTGATGAAGAGACTCTATAGGCTTGCAACAAACACAACTATATTATATGTGGATTACATGATGATTTCAACAAACATCATAGACAATATATCAACTTTCATGATTTGCAATTTCTAGGAGGAGATGTTGTCGAACCATGATCATTTTTTCATAGATATTAAGTGGACATTAAGGAGGTTTAGGAGAATTTCTACCAGTACACAAGTTCCACAAAATAGAGATACCATTGGAGAATCATGATCTAATTCATAACCATTAAATTAGTACATTGTGTACACCATTGCTGCAATTTATACCCAACACTTGGTGATTTTGATACTTATCTTGTGAGAGGAGTACTTGACTCCATTTCCTTATAGATGCCTTGAGGTGATGTTATAGACTGATGTTCTATTGGTTCCTGGTTTGAAGAAGAATATTCCTTCATTTTGTTGTATGATATATGTACATTGGAGAGTTGCATTTGAGGGTCAACATTGCACCATCAATGATTGTAGTTTATCTAGTCTGAGGAATTTTGCTAGAGGGGGTGAGAGAAGGTGGTATTTATGAGTTACTTGTTGATATTGTGGCACTTGTAATTCTAGTAAGAAGCTATATTATCCTTCTATAATTGAGGAGGCATGTGCATATAACTCATGGTAGGATGCCATAGAGACAGGTCCAAAACCTATTGTGGAATTAGTGATTAATTCTAAGATTACAACTGATGTGAGTGTTATACACTATAGGGCCAAGGTTACTAAGTTATATTAGATAGAGGGTGTTGACCATGATGTTACTCTTACATAAATATTTTGTCAAAAATATGGAATTTACCTAGTTCATGTTGTTTTAGTTGCCATAGGTTTGAGGTTCATGCGAGATATTATCATTTTCATATGATGTTCATCACATTAGGTGGGTTGTTACCTATACCATGAGATTGATATTTTAGGATGTATGTGACTTGTGCATATTTATATCTTTATGAATTATGATATAACTATGACATTTGCATGGTATTTTTAAAATTTGGGTCATTTTGCAGTACTTCACACATAGTAATCTATCAAGAAATTATTTATTTTCTTAAAACCTCTTGCTCCTTCCATAGATAGTTTTCATTGAAGTTGAATTTATTGCATTTCATTTTCCTCTTGCATGGTTTAAAGAGTTGAGTCAAAACACCATCAGTTTCGTGACCACTCCTTTGAGTAACAAGAACCTAAAATCAAGCGCTAATTAAAATTTATCTAGCAACTTTTATAGGGCTATTCAAACCCATCTTATCTTAGGTGTAGAGCTTTGGAATATGATTGTGAGAATACATTTCCAAATCTGCTAAACAAACATAAAGCCTTGAGTTAGGGAGTGAAATCCAATTGTTCTATCATTGACTTTAGGAATCCCTTCTAACACAAGGGTCAATCACGAGGTCACATTGGGGCCCTCAGAGTAATCAACCCTTCTTTGTTGGTCTTGGTGTCGACTGTAGAGTGTCCCCTCTCTGATTTGGTATAGTAGGTGGTACCATATAGGCCATAATATTTTAGACTTACTACATAAGGTGACAACACAGGGAAGGTGGTGTTGTACCTGGGATCGACGTTGGCTAGACTCACTCGGACTCCTTGGAGGGTTGCCCACTGCTCGGTGAGGTAACTTGCACCAGGGAATTAGTTCGTTAAGTAGGTTGTCAACGTAACTTTCCCACCCGACGAAACTCAACCACTTCGCGCATCGATTCAGCGATGTTGGATCCCATCACCAACTAGCGCTTCTTTGTGAGAAGGTTTGTTTGCATGCTTGACTCCTAGATTAATTAGCGTGTGTATTTTTTTCTCCTTAGTTGGCCTTAGGATTGAGTTTGTGTCTAATGGCATCAGTTTCGGGTTAATTCCTCATTTGATCAATACAAAATATGGATACAATTAAAATAAAAGGTAATAAAGAGGTAACAAATAGCTCAAATCTAACTTACGTCTTATAATTCTCCAAAAAACACCAAATGGAATGGTTTACAGAAGGTCAATGGATAATTTTATTCTTATCTTATTCTTATCGCCATAACTAAGTTATTCTTCAACTTGGATTGAAAAAAGCTAATATTTGTATAGTTCTAATCTTGGCTTGAACAAACCTAATATTTGTATAGTTCTACTCTTGTATCGAACAAAAGTAATATTTGTATAGTTCTACTCTTGGATCGCCTTAGACATATTGCCAACTAAAGCACCCAAGATTTGAAACACACCAATTGATGGTTGGATTTCTTACTCCATAGCATTGACCCTCATCTTCAATGGACATTTCCTATAATAATTATAATTTGCACAAATCCAACAAACAACAACTTTACTACTATTTTTTTCTTAGATCCATATGATAAATTTATCATGTCCTTAGTGTTATCACATTAATATGTCCTTAATATGTCCAAAATCAAGAGGGATATCACATTAAATTAGGTGGTTGACCACTAATATTGGTAATTGCACCCTAGTCTAATTGTGCATCCAAAATTAAAGATATAAAATTTGTATTTAGAACTTTGAATATGATGATGGACTACTAAATAACAACACGTGCACATGCAACTGAAGGTACAACCAAACAGGTACCTATCAAGTATTTCTTCATTTAGTGAGGATTGCTTAGGACAAATACAGGTCGGAAATGCGACTGCATCTAGTAGATATGATAAGCAAACAAGGACCAAAGGTGAAAAAGTCAGAATAAAATTTTGTAGACGCATGAAAATTTTTCTTGCCGAAGGAGGATCATGCTCTTATGATGATGAGATCATAGGATACATAGATGTTCCACTCAGGTATAAGCATTTGGTGAAACAATGGGTACCTAAGGAACTACCTCCTATAGATGTTGACTTCGTTGTCAACAATAGGACATATCACATTTCACCATCCTCCCTACATGGCTTGGGGCTATTTTCCATGGATGGAATAATTGTAAAATACAATACAGTAACTGAATTGATGGACTATGTTATACTGTGTTACAATTATAATGATTAGATGCGGCTGGTCTGATACATGCGAAGTATGTGGAGATGCACTCGCTGTGAATTATATACAACTAATAAACAAGGATAAAAATAAGGGAACAACTATCTATATTGATGGAAGGCCTAAAGCTTCCGAAAATATCACAGGGTTTATAAACAACACACGACCCGGGACAACAAACAAACAATCGAATTGCATATATGAGGGACATGAAGAGAATCGGGTAGTCCTATGTGCAATAAAAAATATATCTCCCGAGGAAGAGTTATTAGTGGATTACCATTTGAATCGAATAGAAACATTGACTAATAGTGTGCAGGTTCTTATGCAACACCTCTTTAAGAAACCTCTACTTATTGCATTATATTTTTTTATTATCTTTAACATTGT
>ML786428.1:188434-200347 GCA_009831015.1 Picea engelmannii
CACCTCTTTAAGAAACCTCTACTTATTGCATTATATTTTTTTATTATCTTTAACATTGTTGTAAATATTATTTTTAACATTGTTTTTTTGTTATCATTAACAATTTTTTAAATATTTGGGGGTTCTAATTATATTATAATGTGGCAGGATGATTGTTGAAAAGGGCCAACTGCAAAACATGTAAATGATTATCAATTTCCACTTTCATTTTACATTGTTTTTATTATTTTCTTATATAATTTTATTGAAATAACATTGTTTTTGTTGAAATTATATGTAGTCCACGGGCCATGTGGATCATGATTCCACTGATGAGGAGGGGTTTTATTCATGCATTGATCCTATGGTCTTAATAAAAAAAATATCATTAAAGCTAACAAGGAACTTGCTATCTTGTTAGATCGTCTAGAACAAACTCTTGACGTCAGAGTAAAGATCAAGCTCCTTATGTCACAACTTAACACATATAAGGTAATAACCATAATTTAAAGTGTTTTTTTTTAATGTACTCATATGTTCAATTATGATACTTTGTTCTTTAACTTTTACATTATCTCACGAAAAAACATTTTATTTTTTATAAAGGAATTTTTGGAGGCTGTTCAACCCGGTGTTGGTAGTAGTGGCACTATAGAGACGCTACAGATTCCTGATGCAGGCGGTAATAGAGCTGCTAGAGAACTATTTACTTCTCCATCTTCCACACCTAATTTAGATAGGATCCATGACATGCACCACCAGACATCCACACCTCGATCAGAGTCTAGAGATGGTGGCAGAGATGAGGATCATAGTGATGTGGTTGAGATGGTTGCATTTCCTGGAGCTAGACATGTGACAAGCATGGGGACCCTTCCATGCACACTTTTGGTCGACGATAATGGAATTCCATTAAAACAATCAAGACTCCCACGTAGTTTTAATTCATATTTTAATCATTTAATGTTGTCCTCATACAGAAATAATCTAGATTATTAATTTTAAATTAATGATCATATCTTTTTGTGTGTAGGAAACGACCTTTTTTATAGGCACCTAGAGAGCAAGACCTTGTCAATTTTTGGGGCAACCTTACGCATGAGGTGGAATTGCCAGAATTCCAACCTCAAAAAGGAACTTATGGATTATCTTGAAGGCCTCTTTGGAGTAGACATGTTCAATAAAAAAACGGTCACATCTGCAGCGGGTGAATATTTAAAATATACGCGGGATGTTTATAGACGAAGCTTGGCATGAAATCCTAGGTATGAGAATCCTCCCTCAATTCCAGAGAGGGAGTGGAAGGAGATCATTGATGATGCAAAAGAGAAGATTTTGAAAAAATCAGAAGAACAAATAACTAGTACACCAAGGTAAATTACAATTTTTTGAATTCAATACTAGCTTTATTTTTCTTTAGATCTAAATAAAAGTGTGGTTATATATAACATACTTGAAAATTTTGATGACAGGTTGCCTGAAACTTCGAAGGCAACCAAAGCAAGGATTTCCAAACATGGCCAACACAAGTTAGGCCAGGGAAGCTACTCGAGGTTACAGTCACGAATCGTAAGTACCCAAACATCTTAAGAATATTATTTGTATCACCTTACAACTTTAAGGTAATTGTAGCCAAAAACATTAAAAAAAATACCCTTATGCAATGCAGGGCGACGACTTCGGAACTAAAACCATAGAGGAAGACCTCCAAATTGGTTACAAGTATGGTTATAAAGCCATGGTTGATCGCAGGAAAAGCATGGGGCAGACCCCAAGATCCAATTTGAAGAATAAATTAAATAAAAATCAGTCCACATTAACCTTTCATTACTTATAAAATACGTAAATGTTTGATATTGTCCATAATTTAATGTCTTACTTTTTTTTAATCAGGGGAGCAACACTATCAACGAAACCATTAGTACTGGAAAACATACAGTTGATAGTGCAACGCAACCAAAAGATCATGGTGCTCCCCAGCAGGCCCATCCCAGTGAGGTACAACCCCAAGATGTTCCTGTGATTGAGGCCCACAACGGTAAAATGTCTATATATTAATCATACACTTAATAATTTTGTACTTATAAATTTTGACATTTCAATGGAAGAGAATGTCATAGTTGATCCTCCTTGACCTAAAGATCAGGTGAACAGGCCGGCAACCATTCCAATGGTGCCGACTAGAGGACCAGGTAAATAATTACATTGCAGAGTTTTTTTTTAATATTAATGAACTACTTCAATGATATTTAAAAATTGGCCATATTAATTTAATATTTTTTATTTTTGTAGGTGATGGCCCCTCATAGCAGCATCCACACCATGAGTATGAGACCAGACGTACTCGGCGTGAAAGTAGTGAAACAACATCAACTTCTGAAGAGAACCTAATAAACGAAGACATGGAGATGGATGAATTACTTAAGACCTGGAAAGCACAAAAGAAGACAAAAAGAAATGCATGATGTCATGTAATAATTTTATAAGACAGTTAGATGTACATTATATAGCTGAACATGTAATGATGCATATAATGCATTGACATTATGGGTACTTTTTCATCTGATAATATACACACGGCTATTTCTATGGCTTGTATATATCTGTGAATGTAATTTTGTTATACACTTAATGATAATTTTAGCTTCTCGTATAAGACTTGGTATATATTGATTCAATACTCCTTGAATCAAGACGTGAGAATGCAAGTAAGACCTGGTGCCTTGTTCTTGGGCTATGGAGTCTAGGCAACAAATAGAACTTGAATATGCAATATGCAACTTCCAAAATCTTGTGACATGATATATGCAACTTTGAAAGTCTTGTGACATGTGACATGTGGCAAGCATCTTTTTCCAAGTAATGTGCAAACTTTAAACTTGGTACAACATGAAAAAATATTTTTTTTGGAAGATGCAATAATAAGTTTTAAGGATTAAACATGAGGGGTTGGAAATGGCCATGTCAATCATTTTATAATATTTTTTTAGAGCATTACCATTCTTTTCATTGTGTCTCACATGACAAAGAAACAAAATCACATTTCCATTGTCAATTTATATGTGGAGGGTTATTCAAGGTTTCAAGACTTTCTTCATATTTTCCTACTTTAATCCTCTCATGGTCATGTTAATCCATATTGAGGTCCAGGATATAAACACTCATTGTAATAATGTTGACATAAATTCCAATCTTCACTTTGTCGATTAGAGAGCACAATTTTGGCAACAATTTAATGTTTTTAGTTCCATGAAATTTATTTTGTTTCTTCAACAAGATTAAGGATTAAACATGAGGGGTTGGAAATGGCGATGTAAAACATTTACTCTTTCACACATGTGCATCATCTCAATATTCATGTCTACAATATGTTGAGGGTTATTCAAGGTTTCAAGACTTTCTTCATATTTTCATACTTCATTCTTCTCATGGTCATGTTAATCCATATAGAGGTTCATGATATACCACTCATTGTTCTATTGCTGACATAAATTCAAATCTTCACTTTGTCGATTAGAGGGCACAATAATGGAAACAATCAGAGAGTTTTTACCATATGTCAACTAATTTGTCCCTTTAAAAAAACTTCATTGATGTGCAAGGGAGCACTATCTCTATGAGATTTCCTCTACATATTGAAATATTGATAATTAGTTCATTAAAGAGTCCTACATATTGAAATACAAATTTGGTGAATCCAACAAAAAAATTATTTACCACACTGCCTTTCGCACAAAATGAAACTTCCATCAACAAAGAAATATAAGGGATAGTACATTGAAGTCATTGAGCCAACACAATGGACTCGACAGTTGACTAGGATGGAAATCCATGAAAGCATCCAGAGACAAGCCCTATTAGGGAGCCACAATAATCCTTGAAACTCCAAATAGAATGGAGAAGGCTTTCTTTTTCAGTGCCTCTCACAATGAGCTTTGCCAAACTTACAATTCGTGTTTTTTGTAATATATGTTATTTCATATATGTGTAGTAGAATGTATATGTATGTTTTATTACACATATATGTAATAAAATATATACATTATTACACACACACACACACACCGTAAAACATCAAATATGTTATTATATCCCAACTCCATATTACAATACTTGACCCACATCCACCTGCAAAGATAACAATAGACTAGACCCTATAACAATAGAGACTTGGGACCCATTTAGTATGCCACTTCATGTTTCAATGATGATAAGAATGACAGTCAGGTCTTTTATCGAAAACCTTTCTCGATTCTTCTCCCACCTGGTGCACCCTCCCAGATGAGTTCCTCGGCTCCCACATCAATTCTCAAGTTTTTTCTCGCTTTGACCTCTCTATTCACACCAGAGGCATCCTAGTATCTGGTGCAAATAGAGAGGTCGCAGCGAGAAAAAACTTGAGAATTGATGTGGGATCTGAGGAACTCATTCGGGAGGGTGCACCAGGTGGGGGGAAGAATCGAGAAAGGATTCTGATAAAATACCTGACTGTCACTCTTATCGCCATTGAAACGTGAAGTGACCACTGCATCTACCATTGATGTGTGAGAGGACCACTGCGTCCTCCTAGTACGCCTTGCCTGGATGGTTCGCTTGCTCGAGTGCCTAACCAGATGCACTACCATAAATCCTCTCATGGTGTAATCCATGGAGGAATGAATGCGTAGGGTTTGGCGGCTGGGGTAATTAACTCCCCCGACTGTTCTGTGCCATCTATTTGCATGCTTTCTCCAGGTGGCACCCCATCCAGGTAATTCTATGTAATGTTACTTATATATATATATATATATATATATATATATATATATATATATATGAGTTCCTTTTTCCTGTATGTTGTGACATATGTAGGCATGAAAATTATAAGTGTTTCATGTTAGTTAAATGTATGGTTAATCTGTATAATATTGTTGCACGTGAGAAGTATGACAAATATTAAATATTCATGTTTAGTTCAACTTTGTGGTATGGTTAGAAGATACCAAGGCAAGGTATGAATCAATGAACACATTGTGAAGCAATCCACGTGCATGAAGGTGATAGAATCTATGTACAATATCAGATTGATTGAGTGCGCAGTAGTATTATGTGTGAAGAGTGTTTTCACGCACAATAATGTATATGTGTTCTGAAGGGATAAGCTGAAGGGATAAGTGTGCAGTAGAATTGTAACATTTATTCCACTGCTATAATTTTATTAAAAGAGGTATACTCTTGGAGCGAGGCCCAACTTAGGTTTGGGCGCAGTACCTTAAGGATGTGCATAGTTATTCTGGTCTACTTGTAATAGGGATCTTTATAAGTAGTATCCATACACTAGGATTTTTGAAGTAGCATGGTCCAGTAGTGAGCTTGGGCCACTAAAGAGAGTATCATAGCGATAGAAGTTGAGGTTTGTATTGATGTGGCCATCCTAGGAGGCTGGGGACATTACAACAATCATCATTAAAGTAGAATCTACAATGTAAGAAAAACTCGGTGCTAAAATGGATGTTGAAGTGGAAGCAATTTTGGAAAATTTTCCTAGTGCAAATGAACCAATTTCTTTGCTAAAATTGAAGCTATATTTGGAGCAATATTAGGTGCTAACTCAGGTGCAATATCAAGTGTATTGTTTAGCATTAAAATAGGTGGAAATAGTGTTAGTTGACATTGTTTATGATGCCAAAGTAGATTCAAGGCAAATTTAGTGCAAAATCTTGTGTGATTACCAACGCAAAATATGAACTATCGTTTTCTATCGATTTTGGTGTTGGGAAATCCACCATGAAAAAAACTAAAAAACTAAAAACTAGTGCAAAAATAGGTGCTAATTACCCTTTTTGTTGTAGTGTGTCGATGCCTTGGTGGAGGGCATGTCAATGTTAGACAGAGAGGGCATTCATAGTGGAATATGAGTTCGAAGTTGGAGGTAGTATTATCACGTGTTTGAAGGTTGTGGACAATAAGTGTTGTGTGGATCATTTCATTAGGTGGAATGCCACAACGAAGCATGCCTTGGATGAGTGAATATTGGATGAGTAATGTGTTGGAAGCAATTGGTGGTTGCAATGTTGGGGACCCCATGTTATTCAAAATTTTTGCATTGCTATCAACATTATAATAACAAATGGACAAGAAAAATAGTATTGTAGCTATGATGTAAACATGAATAGATCCTTTCATTGCTTAAAAGGTAATAAGCTCAATAGACAAAATGGATCTGAATTATGTTATGAAGGGGAAAGTGGTAACTATTAAAAACATTTAATATGGCAAAGAAATGAAAATGAAACCATATAGGTAATACATTGTGACACATTGAGATCCTAGTATATCACGATAACATATATTGAAATTTTAAATCACTATGTAGCATCCAAGGATTAAAAAAATAGGGTCTTGAGAAAAATTTCAATGTTATCAACGTGACCATAACCAAATAACCATTAAAAAAAGTATTTTAGCCAGATGGGCACTTGTAGTTGCATCTAATAAAAATATCCTAAGGTGTTAATGAGTTTCTCTTGCAATTTTTATGTGTTGCTTTTGACCACCATATAACTAGACCCCATATGATCTTGCACATGTCATATATCCGTGGGGAAGAACTAAGATGAACTTATGAGCATTTGAAACCTCAATAACGACCATAATCTACTCATGGTTGACTATTTCATCCTTTTGATAGGAAATATTTGCACAAGTTGTCGAAACCTTTTGGCACTCTCACAGATGGGTAACTTTAATAATTGCCAGTTTCTCAATGAAGCATTGTATGACCTAATACCCAATGTCTATAAAACTAAGACTAGTCCTTGTAATTTGCAATGGTGTATTAATTTTTAGTCTTATATTAACTTCAGTGACAATGGCCCATATTTATTTTTAATCTTGCAATAACTTTAGTCTAATATTCTCAAGCCACCGTGAGGACTTTCAAATTAATAGTGAAAAGGTTGAGGTTTAGGCAAGCATCCCTTTGATGTTTTTTCACGAGTCCACCAGTGGCCTATGTTGAAAACAACAATGTTTGCTTCCTTATACTTTGAACCAGAGCTTTCTATCAATTCCAGTCTCAAAACTTCCTTCTTTATTTCATTTCCCTCATACATCTCCCATTCTTGAACTAGAAAGGAAGACCTCAAAAATTCTATTGACCAATTATAGTCATGCAAACAAACATAAAATCCTCTACATGTGTTATTCAACACCAAGAAAAAACATATGAAGATGACTATGGATAGATTAAATACCTCATACAAAAATTCATAGAAACCTTCGGTTTTGAACTCTAGTCTTCTTGAGATATCATGGACTCACTTTTTGTTTTTTCCCCATGCCGAAGAATGCAAACTAGGGATTCTGACATGTTTCTATTCGATAAATATCCCACATAAGTTATCATTTTGCCTTGCAATAGCTCGAACTTATTTGTTGCATCCAATATGAGAGAACAAACTCATTGAGTAAAATAACCATTAAAACAAGTATTTTAGCCACATGGGCACTTGTAGTTGCATCTAATGACAATATCCTAAGGTGTTAATGAGTTTCTCTTGAAATTTTTATGTGTTGCTTTTGACCACCATATAACTAGACCCCATATGATCTTGCACATGTCATATATCCTTGCAGAATACCTAAGATGAACTTATGAGCATTTGAAACCTCAATAACGGCCATAATATACTCATGGTTGACTATTTCATCCTTTTCATAAGAAATATTTGCACAAGTTGTTGGAACCTTTTCATGATGGCTTAGCATGAAGGAACATATCTTTTGAATAATATAAGTATCAAGTTAAAAAGATAAAAAAGTTAGATTCAACGAAGGGCATTCAATCCCATGGAGAAATACAATGTTTCAAATAGAATATCGATGCACACACCACTTGTTTTGATTAGAATATCTATGAATAGATCAACTGTTTTGATCAAAATATCCATGCATAGATCACCATAGAAACCATACATTCTCTATAGGTCACATCACCATAGAAAATAAATATGCTAAATAGTGATGATCACCATAGGAACCAAACATTCATTAAATCTATGTTGGCATGTATGGTAGATTCCTCATAGTGGTATATTTGTTACAATTTCGACACACATATTTATTTATTTTGCCCAAAATTTTATTTATTTATTTATTTATTTTAAAATAAATAGGTTTCGTCGCAATTGTGATGCACAACAGAAATTTTGCGATGAATTTTCTATATAAAACAAAAAAAGTTGTCGTCGCAATTTTGACGCCCCATAGAAATCATGCGACAAATTTTCTATATAAACCACGAAATTTGTCGTCGCAATTTTGGCATACACCATGAAAGTTTTCATCACCATGTTGACCCACATGGAGACAAATGTTCTATATAGACCACAAAAGTTGTCGTCACAATTTCGACGAATTCTTCACTTAGTCGTATTGGCGACGAAATTTATTTTTTTGTCACAATTGTGAGAAGTTACCTATGGTCGTCTCTCTTGCGACGTTAATTCAATTTCGTTGAACTTTCCATGTCACATGAAATGACGTTTGAGAGACTCAAGATTCCTCGCAATATCCACGACATAACGTCGCAATCGCGTCGAAATAGCCGTCGCAAAATGACCCAAATTTGCTAGTGATGTAGTATTATGGGCATATAGGACTACACGTAAAAATTTGACAGGATAGACACCTTTTAGTTTGGTCTATGGGAAAGAAGTGATTGGAATCTGACACAGTAGAGGAGATATTGTCATAGTTGGTACAACTTGAGGAAGATCGATTTGTCATATCGTTCCATTAGCAAGTTCAGAAGGAAAGGGAAAAGGCATGGCATGATAGACATATTAAAAAAAAAGTTTCAAGTTGGGGACTTAGTATTACTATATGACAATAATTTTATGCAGCATCCAGGAAAGTTTTGAATGCATTGGTTATGACCATATGTGATTAAACATGTGACGAAGGCAGGTGTTGCACAATTGGAAATGTTGAATGGAGAAGTCCTGGGAGGAATGGTGAATCTAAGTCTGATGAAAATCTATGGAGATGGCCGACCATCTATGCATAAATATGAGTTGCACAAGAACACATGTACCATTGCAGTTGTATTATAGTAGGTAAAAGAAAAAAAAATAAGGAAAAGTAGAAAAAGTAAAAAGAAGAAAAAGTCGAAAAAGAGTGATCCGAATTTATGAGCGGAACGAAATGAAACCAAAGATTTATAATGTTAACATAGAGACACAGTTAAAAATAACATAGATACAGTAAAAATTGACTTCTATTAAATAAGAAATATGTTGAAAACTATAAAATGCAGACTGAAAACAAGCTTGATAGAATGGTGGCAACTTATCTATGAGAAGAGATGTCATGGCTATGCTCATTCACAAGAATATGAGTACAATGAGGCTCTGAAGGCGTTTTTACAATAAACATGAATGAAAAAAACCTAGACATCCAAAAACCTAACCCTAGGATATGAAGCGTCAAAAGTCATGTGGGCCCCGTTGGGGTAAGTTAGTACATCAACTTCCCGGGGTCGTAACTTTTGCATATGATCTATGTTTAGGGCGCACAATAGCTCGTTGGAAAGGAATTGACGAGGATATTCATTTAGAGGGATCATTCAAAGAACTTTGATAACATTGAGGTGCTCGATCGTGAAAAAATGTTGTTTATGCCCTCAAAGTGTCCCTGGAAGTTTGGGACCCAAAAAAATGCTAAAAATAGTAAGTTGCCAAAAAATTCTTTTGAGCTAGTTGGAAAAGGTGGGTGGCCACCGAGACCCTCCTGGATAAATACTTCCCCATTAGAAATAAATGGTATCCATTGTTTTTATTTCCCCCATCATATGAGGAAATGTCTCCTAAATTTGGCCCCGGGTGAGCCACTTGCCTTGGTGCAAGAGTTGCCCTGATTTGACAACCCAATAAAGTTGGATCCTTTGTTGGCGAGTTCCCTTGACCTATGTGTCCATGATATGATTAGTGGATTATTTTTCCATGCAGTCAAGGTTGAGCTATGTTGGTTGCAACTATTTTTTTATCTCTGAGGTGTCCAATAATGGTGGAAAATAAGGTCGAAGGAGGTCCACATTGAACACCGGGTGCAAGCCAAGGAAGGGGGAAGGTTGAGCTCAAAATAATTATCACCCACAACCTTGGTGATGGTGTAAGGTCCATAACAGAGTGGATGGAGATTCCGATAAGGCCATGTAAGGCATTTTTTCTGCAAGTGCAACCAAACTTTGTATCCCACCTAAAAATGGTGTAGCACCCAATGTTGATCATGTCATTGCTTGTACTTGGCATTGGAATTCTATAAAATATCCTGAACCTGTTTACAAATGTGCTGGATCTGATCAATGAACTGGGTGTCTTTTTCAGCAAGGGGTAGTGCAACATCCATGGGACCCAATGGTTGAAATCCCAATCCCACCTGAAAGGGGTTGTGGTCGGTTGAGCTATGTATGGATATGTTGTAGTTGTGTTGAACATAAGTAAGACTCTCATCCTAAGTGCGGGGTGCTTGGAATTGTACATGCATGGGATGTACATGATCATCCAGTTGATGATCTCGGTTTGGTAATCTATCTGGGGCTGGAAGGCAATGGACTTGGTGAGCTTGGTGTCCAACAGTGACCAGAGGATCGACCAAAATGTGTCGAGGAAATGGTTGTCCCAATCTGAGATAATGGTTTTTGGGATCCCAAAGTGTACCCAAACTCGTTCAAAGAAGAGCTTGGCAGTGGCCTCTATTATGGTGCTCTTCTTGCAGGAGGCTAGAATCACCATCTTGGAAAAGCGATCAACAACCACAAAAAAATAGTCATTTCCCCGCTTGGTGGATGGAAGGCCCGACATGTAGTCCATTGAGATGTATTCCCAAGGATTTTCAGGAGTAGGAAGAGGGGTGTACAAGCCCTATTTCTTAGTGGTCAGTTTTGCAATAACGCAGGCAGTGCAGGACTTGATATAATTGTGGACATATTGTCGAAGTTTCGACCAGTAGAAATGTCATTGCAGCATTGCCACTATCTTTTCCACGCCGAAGTGTCCTGCCACCCGACTGTAGTGGGATTCCAAAATTAACTATGCTCGCTCACTTGATGGAACACAGATATGGCACAGATGGAACAACAACTTGTCCTGAATATGGAAATTAGTGATAGATGTGTTTGCACCCAACATCTATGTAGGAGCTGAATAGATTTTATGCCTAATAATTACATGAATTGTAACAGAATTAATTATAGAAAATTCATTAATTTCTTTTAATTGAGCAAAACATCAAAATTTCATATATTCCTTATTTTGAGCATATACGCATGTAATTTAAAAATGAATATTAAAATTTTATAGCAAAGAAAACAAGTACAAAACTTAAATTACCTGGGTATGATGCTAATTCCCCTCGCCTTGCTACCTTGTTGTTTCCTTGCTGACCGTTGTTGCACTGTAACAGCTGCCCAAAACCTAGTTCCACCCTGCCAACTAGGTAACTTCCTAGCTCCAGGATATCATATGGATATCCTGGCCCCCGTGCCCAAAACCTCCAGCAACCCCGGTGCCTGACTGATACAATCCTCACTCCAAAACTCCACTCCTCTCTGCAAAATCCAAGAGCCCTCCAAATCAATCCCCCATCTCCCATAGAATGACCTCCCGCAAACCTCCTTCCCCTCCATATTCCTCCTTCACCGACTCCCTCCCCTCATTTACTCCCTACCTAACCCATTTATTACCTTCTTATCCTTTCCCGTTAATGCCCCTTATCCCTTTTATTTAATATCTTATCCTTTCCAATGTACGTAACTCTTAATTTAATAAAATAATTTATTAACCCCCCTTTAATCCTTTAATTAATTAATTAATCCTTGACAATCATGAATGATTAATTAATAATAAATAATTAGTTAATGTTATTTTAAGAAATAATTATTGTTTAGCTAAT
>ML786428.1:202016-221672 GCA_009831015.1 Picea engelmannii
GATTCATCAGCAACATAATGACGTAAAACAGATACATGAAATACATTATGAGTTTTATGCAAGTGGGGTGGCAGTAAGAGACGATAGGCAACGGGTCCAATTTTCTCTTGGATCCTGAATGGTCCTATAAACCGAGGTGACAATTTTGTCCCCTTCCCGAACCGTATGGTACTCTTATTAAGCCTGATACGAATGAAAACCTGGTCTCCCACTTCATAACTTCATTCGGTCCTGTGTGCATCTGCATAACTTTTCTTCCTATCTTGTGCTTCCTTTAGTCTCTGCCTAATCTGAATCACCTGTTCCTCCATTTCTTGAATCAATTCTGGCCCAACTGTTACTTGATCTTCTAGATGGTATGGAGTTTTGGAAATTGGTTCTGCACCAGGTTTTAGCTCAATGGTAAAATCTAGCTCCCTCTCAGGAGGTAACCCTGGTAACTTGTTTGGCAAAACATCTTCAAATTCTGACAATACCGGATACTGATCCAATGAGGGTCCCTTCCTTTCATTCACTTCTTCCACTACATAAAGTCGACACCCTTGCCTCAAGCATCACTTAACCTTCATACTTGATATAAAGAATAATGACACTTTTCTCTGTACCACCTAGATCTCTACTGGTCTTCCTTCATCATTGACACAAAGCACCCTCTTTGCAAAACAATCTACCAAAGCTCAATGAGCTGCTAACCAATCCATTCCAATGATTAGGTCATATTCCCTGATGGCAGTGACGTATACCTTCAACCTGGTAGTACACACTCCCAGGTCTACTATACAATTATCAACACTAGGTCCTACCGCTTATTTTTCCCCTGAAGCCATCTCGACTTGTTTAAAGTCATCGTGCTCGTAGGCTGCCAACCCACTCTTTTCTAATGCAGATGGTGAAATGAAACTATCTGTCGCACCAGAATCAAACAAAATCTTGAAATCAATATGATTTAGCGTACCTGATGACTCCACCACTGTGGATTGATGTTCGGCCTGGCGATTATTAATCACTGCATAAATCTGGTGGCTGCTACTTGCTCTCCCCATCGATGCCTTTCCTTCTCTATGCACGAACCCTGATTGTAACTCTGGGCATTCATGCTGGTAATGGGGTCCTCCGCACTCCCAATAGCTAACACGAGATTGACCTTATGCACTGTTATGTGACTGTCTCTAAAATGAGTTCCTTCCCATGGAACCCCTGCCCCTACTCATTGTCCCCTGAGATGGTCGTGGACCTATCTACACCGTCGGCGATGAATGGGATGTTGCACTCGCTGCCATTGAAATCCCTGCAGCTACTGTCCTTGGTGCGACTCTGTTACCATATGGCTGTGGCCTTGAGCCCCCTCCCCTAGAAAAATTCCTTGGGGCCTTTCCTACGAATCCAGGGCGATGTGGAAATGTCGGTATTGTACCCTCGGTTAAGTTTATGTGTTCTTCCGTGTACTGAAGACGGTTTCCACATCCGCACCATAGCTCTTATCTTAGGGTTCAATCCATAGACGAAGCGCTCTGCCTGTTGTTGTTCGTTATCCATATATGACACATATTTGACCAGTTCCATAAACCTGATCTCATATTCTTCTACAGTTCTGTTTCCCTGTATCAAGGCATGAAATACCCCTACCTGTTGTTCCTCGTAGTATGCTGGTAGATATTTCCTCCGGAACCTCTCCTCAAAAAGTTCCCAAGATACCGTGTCTGGGGTAAGGTGCAGTTGCCTTTCCAGGTTGCCCCACCAGTTCAAGGCGTTGTCTCTTAACTGAAAAATTGCGATCTTTTCCTTTGAGTTGGACGCATAGTCCCTTAAGGAAAAACACCTTGTCATGCCTTCCAACCATGCTTCCACGCGTTCACTGGCGTGACCCCCGACAAACTCCAGAATTTTGATCTTCTGCAATTCTCGTGTGATGTCTTCAGGTGGAGGTCCTCCCCCTGAATCCCTTGACGCTTCTGGATTACCCGTTCCAGACGGTGGGGGTTCCACTTCAGTCCCTGCCAGTTTTCGCCCCTTTAAAGTCTCGTTGATGGCTTCCAATGAGCGCAGTATCAGGGCTAGTTCGGGCGATGGTGGTGGTGGCGCTGGCAGTGTTGGTGGTGCTTGCGACAACGCTCCCCTGCCTCGATTCCCTCGAGTCCTGACCATCCTGTATGCTTTGACCTGCATCAACCAAAGTTGTCAGGGTGAGTTCCAGGACGTTTCAAATTGGTGCTACTCAAACTAGAAATAGGGTTAGGCGTAAGTTTTCTTTACTTGTCTGTAAACAGACATTACTCCATTAGGGAATTGGCTAGGTTAGGGTTAGGATTAAGCGTCCAAGCTTGATTTCTTCAACCCTACGAAAATAACTATTGGTTCCCTTGCCCTGTAGCTACGCTAGCCTTATGCCTTACTCGCCACTTCCTATGCTTACTCTCTTAGTGCATATGTCGCCTCCTTCCCACTTGTCCTAGTCTAAGCCCTTTTAACTTTTTGCTTACAACTTGATTAAAGTAACTTTCGACCTTATGTTTATTAATTTATGCCGAAAGGCGTACACCTATTGACAATGGGCACAATCAATGATCTTTTAATCTTACTTAACCTTAAACCCTTATCTGATGGCTACGCATTGAAGATGCTGGCATATTCTTATTCGTCCTCCAAAATCAAATGGGTCAGATTTATTGTTCATAACTTTATTTCATTTATCAAGGCATCTGTTAACATGTTTACTTTTTTTTTTTTTTTTTTATACATTTACCTAATCACATTAAAAAAAATGCTGTAAAGTTATATAATTACCACGTTTAATGATTAAATAGGATTAAACCATGGCATCTAAATAATTATCCACAATTGCCAGCCACGTTTCAGCGTTAGTGTTCTTCTTAAGACGCTTCGCTTGGTGGGTGGTCTTGGGTATGACAATTAAATTATTTATATGTGAAATTATTTGTAAAAGTCACATCGTGTGGTGCGTTGGCAGGGTGGACTTTGTAAAGACTTGACCGGTGGGGAGGTCCGAGGTTCGATCCCCGCGGACTCCATAAAATTTTTTTTTAGCCCTATATTATTAAATTTAAATAATTATAAGTTTTAGGTAATTAATTTAATTTAAATAATTTAAATTTTCGTAATAGTATTAATACTTTTTTTTATATAAATTAATAAAACTAAACATTAATATTATTTAAAAAAAATATAATAATATAATTAAAAAAAAAAGAGTCTTACCTTCAGTTCGGCAAGAGTTTAATGCATTATCTGGCAGCCTTTAAGGTCGGGCTTTGGCATGAGTCCCAAGTGTCCGGCCTCCGGCTCTCAGCACCAAACACCTGTCTCTTCGACCCTACGAGTCCTTCCTCTGCCGCCTCTCGCCTCTTGGTAGGCTCAATGCCCATCTCAGAGCACTGTGTATTACGTTTTGCGTTTGTGCAGCTCCTCGACCATGGTTGGGCACTGCGTACCTCATATGAGGGAAAGAAATATAAATTCACAGCAATTAGCTTTTCAAGTCCATTGATATCTAAAGCTAGGGTTTCTAAGCCCGATTTCAGGAGGGTTTTCTCTTGAGGGCTTGTTTCTTCATGAAATTCATCTAACAGTTTCTGGATTTTCTGTTTGGTCTCTGAGAAACCTTTCAAGAATAAATCAACTGATTCGAATACGGGGGCATATAGGGTTTCAAATTTACGTGATTGGGATTGCTGAAGACGAGCGTTGTTCAGATCTGCGAGGTGTTTGAGCATTGCTGCCTGCTTCTTCTCTTGAATGAATGTTGGGGTTTCCCCATTGCTGCCATTGACTTCACCCTTACTGAAATATTTATCTAGTGCATTCTCAACCATTTCAAATGAATCAACTAGCGTTCAAATGGGGCATGAATGGTCGAATGGACATCAAATCGTTTCCTCAATAATAATGGCAGCAAAGAAAAAGGCAAAGGTAGTGGAATATTTATTTAAGTGGAATTCTCATGTGCTTCGATAATATTTTGACATAGAGATCAATGTGTATGGTGTGCAGAAGTCCTTGGGTTTGTTGTTTCATTTATCTTCTGAGCAATAAGGACCCCGAGCAACTTATACTGATGCTGGGTCTCAATCTGGCTAAAATACTAGCTTGTATGTTGCAGGATCTCAATCTATAACTAGTAGCTATGGATCTTGTGCTAGAATTGGATTTGCACCTGAATGAATCCGCTCGAACTGTTTTTACCACCTTAGCTTATACCTGCGTGCATTTTTATTTCATTTCCTTCTATAATTTTATCATCTGTAACAAGTTTGAGGCAAAACCACGGTTTCATTTGGTCGCTTTGAGGCCTCTTTGTAAGGTATTGAGCTTCTTGTTTTTCTCATTAATTTTGCGTGGATTCTGCTATTTCTTATAGGGTTTTGGAGCAGTTTGAATTCTGATACCCAAGGAAATCATTGAGAAACTTTGTCAGCTATGGCAGAGGCAAAGCTAGGGATGAGGAAACTTGTATTCACCACAGTTGACCAGCTACGACCAGGCACTAGTGGTCATACTTTGACTGTGAAGGTTGTCACTGCGAAGATGGTTTTACAAAAGGGTCGGCCAGATGGTTCTCAGGTTTGTCAAATGCATATTGCAGAGTGCTTGGTTGGGGATGAAACCGGTGTCATCGTTTTTACAGCCAGGAATGAACAAGGTATGTTTTCTCTTCAGCTTTATGCTTGGATAAATGCTTACATATGAGATTTATGGCATAAAGTCGGTTCTTGAGTTGGATATTGTAAAAATAAAAAACAATCCAACTTTTCTAGAGTGTGCTTCATGTTGTTTTGGTATACCAAAAATTTATACATATATTAATATGATACTGCCTCTGGTTTGTGTCATGTAATAATTAGATTGCAGAAATCTCTTCTTACATTGCTCATTTCCATGAAAGTTAGCTCTCAGAACCTAAAATTTGCAAGAGATGCTTCAGCTGCATAGTCTGTGTGGGAATATATCCCCTTGGCTCCAAATATCTTATATTCATTAATGGCGCTATGGTCTGATCGATAGTGGATGGGAATTGTTGCGCTTTTAAGGTACTGGTTGTGCCTGGCATCGCAGGGATATTAGCTTATATGGATGGGTCGTGTTGATCTTTGAAAGTTAACTCTCAGAACCTAACACGGGGTTTTTAATCCATACTACTCTGCTGGGATAATAAATCCTCCAATTTAATGCTTATACTATGTTCTGATATTTATAATTAATTACATGGGTGTATCTTCTCTTTTCTTTTCTAAGCATAAAGAGTTATTAATGCATGTTCGCTTTAATGGCCATTGATATTCACATTATCGGTTGTTGTTATGCGTACTTAGATTAATGTTCCTCTCACACATGAGATCCTTTCAACTCCACTTATATTTAGTGTTTACAAAATTGTTAAATCCACTTATAAGTGCCAATTATCAATAAGTGTTTCTTCCCTTTTCTTGGATTTTGTAAGTATGTAAATTTGCTAAAAATTGTTTGTGTTTGGTTTGCAGGTTAGGTGGAGCTGGAGTTGGAGCTGGGAACTTGGCCCATAGGCCTAGATTTCAAACTAAGATGCTCTGATACCAAATGTAGGAGCCGAATAGATTTTATGCCTAATAATTACATGAATTGTAACAGAATTAATTATAGAAAATTCATTAATTTCTTTTAATTGAGAAAAACATCAAAATTTCATACATTCGTTATTTTGAGCACATACGCATGTAATTTAACAACAAATATTAAAATCTTATAGCAAATAAAACAGGTACACAACTTAAATTACTGGGTCTGATGCTAATTCGCCTCGCCTTGCTACCTTGTTGTTGCCTTGCTGACCGCTACTGCACTGTAAACGCTGCCCAAAACCTAGTTCCACCCTACCAACTAGGTAACTTCCTAGCTCCAGGATATCATATGGATATCCTGGCCCCCGTGCCCAAAACCTCCAGCAACCTCGGTGCCTGACTGATACAATCCTCACTCCAAAACTCCACTCCTCTCTGCAAAATCCAAGATCCCTCCAAATCAATCCCCCATCTCCCGTAGAATGACCTCCCGTAAACCTTCTTCCCCTCCATATTCCTCCTTCACCGACTCCCCCCCTCATTTACTCCCTACCTAACCCATTTATTACCTTCTTATCCTTTCCCGTTAATGCCCCTTATCCCCTTTATTTAATATCTTATCCTTTCCATGTATGTAACTCTTAATTTAATAAAATAATTTATTAACCCCCCTTTAATCCTTTAATTAATTAATTAATCCTTGACAATCATGAATGATTAATTAATAATAAATAATTAGTTAATGTTATTTTAAGAAATAATTATTGTTTAGCTAATCTTTTAGGACATTTAGATTATTAAATTAATTATAATTAATAATCATATACATCTATTTAAGCAAGGTCGTTACAATCTAGTAGGTGTTAGAGAAGTCAGGATTTGTCTCATAGAAGTGGGGGCCATCTGAAGGTCTCCTGGCCATAAGAGTATAGCATTGTGGTGAGTGTCGTGACTAGAGGTTGGTTGAGGCAATTAGTGAATCGGTTGGTACTTCATGTTTTATACTTGATGTTGAGGTGGAATTGCTGCAAATATGTGGACCACTTCTGATGGTGGTCATTCTGCAATTTTCCTTATGTCTACATGAACTACAATGGCTTATGATCAATGTGGATGATTGTCTCCTTCCTGAGAATGTAGTGCCTCCACTAGCAGCGTTCTTTCACAATGGAGTACATTTATTTTTCGTAAGTAGGGTACTTATGGATGACATCTGATAGTGTCTCACTATGATAGGCCATGAGGTGGTCGTGCTGAGTGATGATTTCTCCTATAGCATAGTTTGAAGCATATGTCTTGATCTCAAAGGGTTGTTACAGGCCAGGTAATGAAATAACCGGGGATGAGAACAAGAATTGCTTCATATCATCGAATTATTTTTTTTGGGACATGCCCCACATAATTTTTTCCTATTGGCCCTCGACCAAGTTTTGGGGAAACTTTGGTCCGTTTTGGCCCACTTTTGGACTTCGACACTATGGTCGAAGGAGTGACCAGGCAGATCTGAGATCATGGATCTCACCCATTTTTTAGGGTTATGTAAAGGGTCCTCTAGGGTTTTGTAATGAGTTTATGGGATGTCGGCCCATGGGTTTTTCCCATGTTTAGGCCTTATTGTAAGGGTTTGTAAAGTATAAATAAAGGGGAATGTATTGTAGAAGTAGAAAAGTGAAGGTAGTTCTGTGTGAACAGAGTTTCTTTGTGCAAATAAGTTTATGTGGTTGAGGCTTTGTGCTCGACTGTGACTTTGTAGAAGTTGCTAAGTGTTGTGAGAATATATTTTGGCTCTGTTCATTTGACCTAGTTTTGGAAGGAGGATCTAGTTCTTAGTGCACAGATCTCATGTCTGGTGTGGAGCTAGACTCTGTGGCTTAGTTCACAGGAGTGAATGAATGTAAGATCATGGAGAATAATAAAGAGGTGAAGCAATTTGTGGATGTAGCCCCACCCTAGGGTGAACCACGTATATCTGGTGTCTCATGGTTTGCTTTGTGTTGTGTTATTTCTGTTATGAATCTGCTTAGTTCTTTGATTATGATGTGTAATAGATAGATATTTTATTGTTAAGTAATTTACTTGTGTTAAGGGTAAATGAATGCTAGGGCTAATTTCTCAGGCTATATAATCATTTTTTTCTACTGCGCCAATCTATCTTTGATTATGCTATGCAGTGTTAATAGGGTTAATAAACTAATGCATGCTACTTCCTAAGCATTAACAAAACATTATGTGAAGTTCTCTTATCACAGATTTGTTTCCCAGCCTGGTTACAGACACCTGCGTCCTGTAACCCCGCTTGCTTCTACCTTGGGTTAGACTTCATCTGCTTCACAGGTGTTGCCAAAAGGGCCGATAGTCAGGGTTTTGTTGGTGAGTTGTTAACTGTTGAACCCTGGGTCTGCCCCTGTGCCAAAAAATAGTTATGTTGCCGAGACCTGAAACTGTGATTGTTGGGAACTAAAAAAGAGAATCTATGTGCGTAGATCTGTTGTTGAAGTGCATATTATTCTACTTGACTTGCGAAGCTTTGTGATAAGGAAGTAAGTTGTTCTGAAGAAAAGAGGTAAGATTCTAAAGAAGCAAGCTTTGTGATTTGGTAAAGATAAGTGAATTTTTTTGTTTTGAAAGCATGGATTTAAGTATGTTTAATAGATTATGTCCTAGTCTGAAGGCTAGGGCACAGTTGAAAGAAAGAGTTGATTTGAGTGAATTTAATGGAAATAAAGAAATATATGTTATTCCTATGCATAGAAAGAGTTTTTGGACTAATAAGTAGATGCATGAACCTAATTTGTTTTTTTGCAGATTGTAAGTCTAACACGATGATCCTAGGGGAAGTGTGCAGTATAGAAAAGGTTGGGGAACCTTTAAAAGAAAAATAGGATTGATTTTGTGTTATAATTGCAGAAGGTCAGGACATATTGCTAAGGAATTCCCTGGAGTAGGTGTTACACATCAAAATTACTCACTTCAATAGTGTCGCAAGTGTCATCATTACAAATGTTGTAAGTGTTGCATCTTGCCCGCAAGTGTCGCATATTGACCACAAGTGTCGCAAACATCATAATTCCATATTTCCTATGTTGTGCCTCTAACGACATCATAAGGACACTTAAGACACCTCAAAGACTGGTTTTGAAGAGGAAAAACCACTTGACAAAGAGTACAAGCCTTTTGCCACTAAAAACACTACTTAAAAATCATTTTTGGAAGGTAGCACTCCCATACCCACTGTCAGGGAGCGCCAATGCTCCCTAGCCTTCTTTGGGGGAGCGTTGAAATTCTCTGTGCACCCTTTTGGGGGAGTGCTACCCTTCCTGAGTGAATTTTGGTTTGTTGAGATAAATCAGGGAAGAATCCCCTCAATCATTAAAGTTGGTTGGATTCGGATATGAGTTCAAGGCATGATCTTAGGGAATATCCACAACTAAAGGAGAGGAATCCTCAACTTATCCCAAATATCTCTCAAGTGGTTGGGCCTCTCCAAGCTTATATAAGGAGGCCTTCTCATGGTAAATGATAGATGAAAATATTGGAGGTATGAAACCTATGATCTCATAGGCAACATACAATACATTGATGGAGATTGATAATTACACCAAACTTATGATCCCATAAGTGAGATGTCATTTAAGCATAATCAATGTAGATTACTTGAGCAATGGGGTTGGACAAGGAGAGATGGAAGAAGTTGTTTCACCTTCATCAAAGGATTGTAAGTACTCTTCATTTGTTCTCATTAATAAATATACATGCTTGGCCTGTTTCTTTCAATTTTATGTTTGTTTCACATGAACTTGTCTTCAGTAGATAGATCTATATTTGAGATAATATCAGTAGAATAGGAAGCTTGTTTTATCATTGTTTATTCTACAGGACCTATCGAGGAGCTTAGGATTGGAGCTCATCTTGGAATTTGCGAGAAAAAACCCCGTTAACAAGGTACACATCGGTCTTCTTTCTCTTCGTATATTAGCTTAATTATATCTAAAAAGGATGTCAGTGTCCACGTTAAGCACTTTTCTATCTTGGCCTTAGTAGTCTAGAGACCAAGAGGGAATCCGCTTGTCCACAAGAGGATTCACCTGTAACATAAATTGGCGACTCCACTAGGGAGGAGCTTTGATTTTTGTTTCCTTTCCTAGATCTTGTTTTGGCCCTTTTCCCACTTCTTTACCTTCTCCGTATTGTCTTTGATTCTTAGATCTGTTTGATTTCCTCTTTCTTTCATCATACTCATCTGATTGACTAAGTTTTCTTGGAATTTTGACTTTCTGGGTATTTTTCTGAGTTTTGAGAGACCAGTGCTCCCATGCCCTTGCTATCAGAGCGCTAGTGCTCCCTGTTGGCCTTACACAGAGTGTTGGAATGCTTTGGTTCCCCTTACACTAGAGCGCTACCCCTTTTCTATGAGAAAATTTTTAGGATTTTCACTCTCTGAATTCATTTCTTGATTTTGGCATTGGCTCAGGAGTTTTACAATCTCATTTCATCTTGGTCTTGGCCTTCAACACTCTGCTTTCTAAGAATTGATCACTTTTTGTTTGGAATTTTGACATTTTTTTTCCTTGTCTTGGATTCACTCTTTGTCTTTGTTGATTTAGAGTCAACTTACTGTTTTATTCTCATTTATCTGATTGAGTGGAAGCTTTTGTGAGGAAATTCAATGGTCTATGCACCATTCCATTTGATATTTGAGGTCATCTTCCCAAGCAATTAAGTTTTGAGTGGTTTCTCTATTCTCCCTATCTTTTCTTGGATTCCTCTTCGCATTTTATTGTCTTCCTTGAATGATTGCATTTAAAGTAGCATAATTGCATGTTTTTTTGAAATTTTGGGACATTGTGCATCTAAAATGATGAATGTTTTCTCCTTCTCGTTGCATAGTTTTCATCGAAATGAAAAGATCGCATATTCATCTCTTTGTATAAATTTTGAGTTGATCAAAACACCATATTGTCCACGCCATTTTCCTTTTGAGTAACAACAACTTTAAAAAGCAAGCGCTAAACTAAAATTGATTAGACATATTTTCTTTTTCTGGTAGAAAACCTACATTTGATTAGTTGTAGGGCTTTGGAATAGGTGTGAAAGATAAATTTCCAAAGCTGCAAACAAACATAGGATCTTGTGTTAGGGAGCGGTGAAATACAATTGCTGCATTTTGTCCTGGGAATCCCTTCTCACACAAGGGTCAATCATGAGGTCTCATTAAGAATGGAAGAGTTACTCACCCTGCTTTGTTGGTCTTGGTGCAGATATTGCGCATATTATGGGGGTCTCTTGAAGGTATACCCACAATGATGAGTGGAATCCTTTCAAGTTGATTTCGAGCTAGATACCCTGGCCTTGCACGTGGATCAGACTGTCGATTGATTCCCCAGGCTTCACTGTTGTAGTTGGTAACCTTAATGGCCTATCTCTTTAGGGTCTTTACACAAGGTGACTATGGAGGGGCAAGTCTTCATGGTACCTGGAATCAACGTTGGCCAGACTCACTCGGGCTCCTTGGAGGGTATACCCACAATTATGTGTGGGAGCTTGCACCATGGTGTAAGTCCGTTAAGCAGGTCGTCAACGTAACTTTTCCACCCGCTCTATCTCAGCCCCTTCTTACTTTATTCCCGCGACGTTGGATTTCATCACCAACTAGTGTGCTCATTGTGAGAAGGTTTTGTTTGCTTGCTTTCTTATTAGATTTTTAGCATGTGCTATTTTTTCTCCATAGAAGAATCTAGGTTGGATCTTTATTTTAATGATGTCAGTTCCCGAAAATACCAATGGAGAAACTCCTGCTCCGGGAGAACCCTTTTTTTTTCCTTCTTACAGAAATGTTGGACCTCCTTACATCGCTACTTTGAGCCTTCCAGGTCTCACAATTGGGTTACCAGTATGGTTGTTTTCCACTCTGGTAATATCGAATGCAAGTTCTTCAGATGTAAGCACACCACCCACACATCAAACTCATGTCAAATTTTCTCCTTCTTCTCCCGTCAGGTCTCCTTCCATTTCTCCTTCTTCACCTAGTGAAATCTCTCAAGCGAGTAGCCAAATTGATAAGAAGAAGAAGAAACGGAAAGAGAAGAAGAAGAAGAACCAGAAAGGGACCCAACCTCCAACTACATCAAATGTTGGATCTAAGAAACCAGCTACTGTTAATAGTACTGGGAGTGTTGATAAGGTAGATAAGGTTAAAACGAAGAATCTAAAACCCAAATTCCCTTGCAGTATTTGTAAGGGTGACCACTTTCTGAGAGATTTCCCTGGTATTCCCAAGGTCTTAGAAATGTGGTATTCCACATCATCGGCCCCTGTTGGTCATGCCAGTGATACCCCATCAACTAGTGACGTTAAGGTTGGTAAGAAGAAGACAACTGTCAAATTCCCTTTTATGTTATGCAAAGGTGATCATTATTCTCACCTTTGTCTTTGTATGGATGAGGCTTCTTCTCTTTTGAAAAAGCTTCAACTTCCACCTGGTTATCATAATATTTCCCCCAACCCATCGTTAGTTGATGGACTGGTCAATCTGGTTCCATCCTCGATCAATCTAGTTGATCAGGTGGTCAATCTAGTTTCATCCTCGATTGAACCACTCACCAAAGTAGCTGATCTAGTTATGTCATCGATCAGCCCCACTTTTCATCTGCAAAGTGAAACCCAAGTGACTGATCTAGTCCTATCATTGGTCAGTCCCACCCTTCCTCTGAAGAGTGTCAAAGTGGTCGACCAAACTCCTCCATTGATCAATCCCACTCCTCCTCTGATGAGTGCCAAAGTGGTCGATATGGTTCCGTCATCGGTCGATCCCACTCCTCCTTTGAGAAGTGTCAAAGTGGTTTCTCCGGTTACTTCATCGGTCAATCCCACTCCTCCTCTAATGAGTGCTAAAGTGATTGATCTAGTCCCTTCATTAGTGAGTCCCACCCTTCATCTGAAGAGTGTCAAAGTGGTTGCTCTGGTTAGATCATCAATCAATCCCACTCTTCCTCTGAAGAGTGCCAAGGTGGTCGATCCAATCTCATCATCGATCGATCCTACTCTCCCGTTAGAGAGTAAACATGATTATGCTCATGTTTTTCTCGTTGATACATGATCTACCGTGCTGGGGGGAATTCCTCCTTCTCCTGTGAAAAAATTCCAAGTAATGAGTCCATCCTTTTTTATTGGGGTGTGCTAACTAGACCTCGTCTTCCCTCTCACATGCCTTTCAATATTACAGTAAACGTTTGTGGTCGGGACGTTCCTCATACACTGATAAATGAAGGTTCGTTCGTTAGTATTTTGTCCTCTATTGCTTGGCAAGATTTGGGTTATCCTAAGCTTGTGCCGGTTACCCAGACTCTGTTCACTTTTAACAAAAGAACCAGTCATCCTTTAGGGATCCTTCCTCAGTTTCCTATAACTTTGGGAGGAAAAATAATCTTTATTGATGTTATGGTAGTCCAGGACCCCTTGGATTTCGATTTACTCCTTGGGTGAGCTTATGTCTATGCCATGAAAGCTATTGTATCCACTCTTTTTTGTGTGATATCTTTCCCGAATGATGGAAGAATGGTGACTATTGATAAACTTTCGTTTGTTGGCCCTGACTTGACCATCAACCCAATGACCTCCCTAAACGGGTCTTATATGCAGTCGATCTCACCCATGCCACATGTCAATTATGTGGCGTTGTCTCCCATGCCTTCAATTTTCGATGACTTAGATCCGGTAGTTGACATGGTGATCTCTTCGGTAGGGATTTTGGAACCTGATCTCCTTACCCCTATCACGGACCTCGACATGTGTTCCTTCCAGAGCATTATTCTTCCATCCAGTGAACATCTCTTAGAAGCCATGACCGAGTTTTGTCCCTTGACATGGTGTCCTTCCAGAGAATTATCCTCTTGGAAGGCTTGATCAAGAAGAGTTCACGAGCATAGTTTCTCCTCTCTGTAGAAAGCTCGTTAAAAAATGAAACAGAAGTCATGAGCATAGTTTCGCTTATTTGTGGCAAGCTCGTTAAAAAATGAAACAGAAGTTACGAGCATAGTTTCTCCTCTCTATAGCAAGCTCGTTAAAAAATGAAACAGAGGCCATGAGCATAGTTTCGCTTCTCTGTGGCAAGCTCGTTAAAAAATGAAACAAAGGCTATGAGCATAGTTTTCCTCTCTATAAAAAGCTCATTAAAAAATGAAACAGGTATCTGGGGACTGAACCCGGAGCCTTGAGAATAGTTATTTTCTTGTGTCAAGCTCGTTAAAAAATGAAACAATCACCTCTCTTGTTAGGTCGAGTCTTTCGCTAGATCACGTAGATGTCGAGTCAAGTCTTTCGTTAGGTCTCATCTTTGAACCTTCATTTCATCCACCTGTATCCTTTTTCTCCATCCAGTACAGAAATTGGTGAAAACCTCAAAGTCAGTGAATGAATTGAAGCTTGGGGGGCATGTCTCCAGCCTTTTGATGATCATTCTGGAGTTAAGCCACTAGCTTTCAAGATGGGGGTAGAGTACCGAGCTTAGTCTTTGTTCTTTCTCACACTCATAAATACATGAGAATGTAACCGAGTAGACTTTTATCACCTTTTCGGACTTGTAAAGGATATATGAAAAAGGAATCCCTTGGATTCATCTTTAAACTCTTTTCAGACTCTCTAAATGTAAAAATATTGTCGAGTGATATTGCTTCCTTTCCCACCGTTAAAAGGTTTGAAAGGGCATCTTTCGAGTGATAATTTTTTTTTTTCGGCCTCGCGAGACTAACATTACGAATAAGGACAACATTGGAGTCATCTTTAAGTCATTTTCAGACTCTCTAAATATGAAAAACAACCAAGTTTACCTTCTCTGAACTCATTAAATGATCATACATTGAAGGGCCCATATGGGACCGAACCCTTACTTCTTCCAGTTCATTAAACAAAGAAAGAGGGACTTACCAAAGGTGAGTTATATCGAGCACGTGTTACCCTCCTCGATCTCGTTAAACCAAAAAGAGGTACTCGTCCATCTGGATGGGGGGAAAAAATGAAAGAAGCAAGCCAAACAGTTTTTGAGAACTTTACTAGTGACCTTACAGTCGCCCTTCAACATGACATTTTATCTTTGCATGCATTTCAATCTACTGAACCTCTGCACTAAACCAATCCTTTTAGTTTCCTTACTCCTTTGGGTCACCCAACATAAGTCACAGTATCCATTGCATTATCAATTTTTGGTCCCTATCAAGTTTTTGTTGTCATGCCTCAGTGTTCAAGGGAAGTATATGCCTCGAGAGTCAGCCATCACAAATATCTTGTTGCAATACCCGTGTCAATCCATGTTCATTTGATATACCAATTACATCTCTGTGACTATTTCGTGTCGTTGATGGGGGATACATCAAGGCCCTCTCTCGACGATTTTGTTCCTGTCGACTTCAACACATTATCTAGGAGCTAGACTTAGAAACCAGTTAGTGCTTTGGGACCTGCATGCCTTAATGGCAGGCCTCCTTATGCCCGATAATAGGTTTACATCATTGACCTCTGATCGGATGATTTCACAGATGTTCAAATTCATCTCATCTATTCACATTCGCTGGAATGTACTAGAGTACCTTGGGAATCATTGACATCAATGGTGATTTCCCTCGTGCTTGTTAACGGTTTACATCATTGATCGGTAATCAAGTGGTTTCTACCATGTTCGACATCAGGACATCTATTCACATGGTTAGAATATTATTTCATCGGGATTGGTAAGAAGAACCTGGGTTGAGTGATCACTCTGATATATACTTTTCCCAGGTTACGATGGATTTTCTTTTGAAGATTGACACATATACTATTACATAGATCCACTTTGTATTGGTCTGTGGCTATGTCTTGTCGTCTCATAGATCCACTATGTATTTTTCATGGCTACGATCAGTTCATGTCATGGAAGTATAGATCCACATTATATCTTTGGTGGCTATACTCTTCATTCAATATGATTATGGATCTGTAGTGTATTTTATGGCGGCCATACCTGGAAAGTATTTATCACTCAAGCATAGGTATGCTTGCCTTGGGTTTGAAACATGTCATAATATTTGTTTGATGGTTGTGTAAAACTTCTACCAGGTTCTCCTCATCCATACCCTTGCTCAAAAAAGTCTACAAAGTACTTTAGTCATCATCATCTTCTGACTTCACACTTTCGGGGGAAATCTGTTACACATCAAAATTACTCACTTCAATAGTGTCGCAAGTGTCGTCATTACAAATGTTGTAAGTGTCGCATCTTGTCTGCAAATGTCACATCTTGACCACAAGTGTCACAAGTGTTGTAAACATCATACTTCCATCTTGCCTATGTTGTGCCTCTAACGAAATCATAAGGACACTTAAGACACCTCAAATACTGGTTTTGAAGAGGAGAAATCACTTGACAAAGAGTACAAGCCTTTTGCCACTGAAAAAACTACTTAAAAATGATTTTTGGAAGGCATCTCTCCCCTACCCACTGTAAGGGAGTGCCAGAACTCCCTAGCCTTCTTTGGGGGAGTGTTGAAATGCTCTGTGCACCCTTTTGGAGGAGCACTACCCTTCCTGAGGGAATTTTAGTTTGTTGAGATAAATCATGGAAGAATCCCCTCAATCTTTGAAGTTGGTTGGATTCGGATATGAGTTCAAGGCATGATCTTAGGGAAGATCCACAACTGAAAGAGAGGAATCCTCAACTTATCCCAAAGATCTCTCAAGTGGTTGGGCCTCTCCAATCTTATATAAGGAGGTCTTCTCATGGTAAATGATAGATGAAAATATTGGAGGTATGAAACCTATGATCTTGTAGGAAACATACAGTACATAGATGGAGATTGAGAATTACACCAAACTTATGATCCCATAAGTGAGATTCCATTGAAGCATAATTAGTGTAGATTACTTGAGCAAAGGGGTTGGAAAAGGAGAGCTGGAAGAAGTTGTTGTACCTTCATCAAAGGATTGTAAGTACTCTTTGTTTGTTCTCATTAATACATACACATGCTTGGCCTGTTTTTTTCAAGTTTATGTTTGTTTCACATGAACTTGTCTTCAATAGATAGATCTGTATTTGAGCTAATATCAATAGAATAGGAAGCTCGTTGTATCTTTGTTTGTTCTACAGGACCTATCGAGGAGCTCAGGATTGGAGCTCATCTTGGACTTTGTGAGGACAAACATTGTTAACAAGGCACACATCGTTCTTCTTCCTCTTCGTATATTATCTTAATTAAATCTAAAAAGGATGTCAGTGTCCACGTTAAGCACTTTTTTGTCTTGGCCTTAGGAGTCTAGAGACCAAGAGAGAATCTTCTTGTCCACGGGAGGATTCACCTGTAAAAGTAGGCCCTATTTGTCTTTGTTTTAAGGTTGTTGGTCATGAGGTTGAGGATTTTCCAAGGATTATTGATATATTTGAAGGGATGAACATAAGAGAAGAAAACTATGAAAAAATTCAAGAGACTAAGGGCATGTTAGAAATTCCTAAAGAGAAAGGGTTAGAGGAAGTTCAGACTACGTTATTACAGTTTAAAGAAACAATGGATGTTCATAAATATGTCAATTTTACAGAAATCATAAAAGAAAAACAACACATAAGTAAAAGAATAGAAGACTTCGACATAGACAGTGTCTTGGATGAAGAAAAACAAGTGAATATTATGACAGAAGAAACTTGGGAAGTTTTGGGAAAGCCTATGGTGGTACCTTCTTTGGGAAGGATAGGCTTTTTTAAAGGCAAAATGATAACTTTATGTGGAAGAATAACTATTGTACCTATTATTGCTCATGGAACATCAACTGAAGAATAATTTGAAGTCATTAGGTTTGTTGGGGACAACGCCCCTTTCCCACTATTGTTAGGTAAGACTTGGATTGAGAAGGATCAGATCAGAAGGAAAGAAGAGGACGAAGCTATAGAAAAGAAAAATCAAGAATTAAGGGATTTCATAGCTAGGAAAATAGACCTACTAATAGAAGAATGAGAGGATAAGTCAAAGAAACAGAGCAAAGTAACAACACAGAGGGACATAAAGCAATAGAGTTATCTATCAAGGTTGAAATAATGCAAGAAGGCTTGAAGAACTTATCTAGCCAAGAAAGAAGTATGCCCACTCAAGAAATGTTAAGAAAAGGGATATTAATTTCAGAATCTTTGAAGGTACCTCAACAGTATAAAGCCACTACGCTAAGGGAAGATAAGAATACAAATGGAAAGAGGATTCCATAAATAGTTAAGGAGACTCAGATAACAGGAAATAAGGCAAGGAAGCTCAATAAAAAGAAGTATAAGTCAGAAAAGATACAAGAAGTTACAGAAACTAGATGGAATACTTCACAGACTGGAACCTCGCAGGAGGCAGGTTCACGAGATTTGAACCTTGCTAGAACAACAGGTTCGCAAGAATTTGGACTTCGCCCTGGCAAAGTTATATGACTGTTGGAGGCACCCCGACCCTTAGAATGACTCTCTGAAATGGTTAGAAAATGCATTTATGGGCTTATGGACCACTTTTGGATGTTGATATCGCGCCATAGTGGATAGATTTACATTGATGGAAGCATTTCCTGGTCGTTGGAAGATTCGTCACGATACCCCGCTTAGTTAACTTGTCGGTATTTGTACTGGGACCAATTTTTGCTACCTGTGATTGACTGAGATAAGCAAAGAATTGTCCAAGTGTCGATCTGTGGTATCTGAAACTAGAACCCGCCTGTCCATTTGTCTACCCTGCCTATCCATTTGTATACCCTGCCTGTCCATTTGTCTACCTCGCCTGTCTGTTAAAAAGTAGAATGTTGGGCAAACCTAGCGAGTTGGAGAAGTCTCTCGAGGAATTTATTAAGAATCTAATGGACAATAGACCGATATATGAAGTTATCCAAGCATTGTCGACTAGGGGACTGCAGGCTTCCCCTTCGACCAGACGTCATTCCACCCGTATTCAACATAGGAACTAAACAATGAATTAAGCATCGTGGTGATATGGCTAATGCGAAACAAATCCCATCTATCCTACCTAAATATTTGTTGGTTGTGGAGCCTGATTATCTTCCTGATTCAGAGGTCCTTTCTTTCAGCCGTGTTTATACCCCATGAAGTATTTACACCCCAGAAGTATGTACACTCTTCCACGCGGGGGAGTGCAGAGGGGGGGTACCCCCTCTGCAAGGTCTGGGGGCAAGCGGGGGTTCGGGGGTGAAGCCCCCGAAGGAAAAATTGCCTTGTAAAAGTCTATTGTAATTTCATTGTAAATCTGGACCGTTCATTATAAGGTCGCATATCTAACGGTAGAGATTATGTTAGGGTTTTTTTTGCCCTAGATGGAAACCCTCTTTTATGAGGGAAATGTATTGCGGCTATGATTGATGGTGAATATTGTATTCTGAGATAGGAGAATGTGTGAGAAAGAAGAGGAAGTTATAGCGGGTTTTGCTGTAGGTTGTATCCCTTCATTTGTTGGATAATAATAAAGGAAGGACCTGGAAATTTCTGTGGTGGACGTAGCCCACACTGGGTGAACCACGTAAATCTGTGTCTCTCTTGTATTGTGTGTCTTCTGTGTTTTGTTTCTGCATTTGTTTTATTTTATTGCTCCGCGGTCCTATTTTTCTAACAACTGGTATCAGAGCGTAAGGTAACTCGCAGGAAAAGAGGGTTCCTGGTTCGAGTGGGAGAAATGTCGTAAGATGGAAATTTTAGGGTCGAGAAATTTAACGGCCAAAACTACCAGTTATGGAAGATGCAAATGGAAGACTATTTATATCAAAAGGATCTATTCCTACCATTGAGTGGAGTAGCAAAGAAGTCAACGGCCATGAAGGATGAAGAATGGGAGATTCTTGACAGAAAGGCTCTAGGAATGATATGGTTGAGCCTGGCAGCGTCGGTGGCTTTCAATATTTCGAAAGAAAAGACAACGAAGGGTTTGATGGACACGTTGGCCAAATTGTATGAAAAACCCTCTACGTCGAATAAGGTATTTCTAACGAAGAGATTATTTAATATGAAGATGTCAGAAGGTGGGTTTGTTGCAGATCATTTAAATGAATTTAATACGGTTACTAATCAACTAAGTTCTGTAAAAGTGGACTTTGATGATGAGGTTAGGGC
>ML786428.1:224493-249774 GCA_009831015.1 Picea engelmannii
GGTATGTTTTTACTATAGGTGGAACAACAGTAAGTTGGATTTCGAAACTACAAAAGGTTGTTGCACTTTCAACAACAGAGGCAGAGTATGTTGCTGCTACAGAGGCTAGTAAAGAGATGATTTGGTTACAAAGGTTTATGGAGGAATTGGGAAAGAAGAAGGAGAACAGTCGGTTGTATTGTGACAGTCAGAGTGCCATTCACCTTGCAAAGAACTAAGCCTTCCATTCAAATACTAAGCATATATAGTTGAGGTACCACTTCATACGATCTGCCTTGGAAGATGGACAATTGAAGTTGGAAAAGATACACACTAACCAGAATCCTGCAGACATGTTAAAAAAGGGAGTAACCAGGGAGAAACTGAGTTCCTTCTCAGTTTTAGTTGGTCTTCAAGAATGAAGATGAAAATGAGAAATTTGCTAGGTCCATGAAGCTTTAGACTCCAGCATATACAACAGCGGTGGAGTTTTTGAGATCAATCTCCAAGTGGGAGATTGTTGGTTGTGGATCTTGATTATCTTCCTGATTCAGAGGTCCTTGCTTTCAGCCATGTGTATACCCTAGAAGTATGTACACTCTTCCATGTGGGGGAGTGCAGAGGGGGGGTACCCCCTCTGCAGGGTCCGGGGGGGCTATCCCCCCGGCTGGGGAGTCTGGGGGCAAGCGGGGGTTCGGGGGCGAAGCCCCCGAAGCAAAAATTAGCTTGTAAAAGTATATTGTAATTTCATTGTAAATCTGGACCGTTCATTATAAGGTCACAGATCTAACGGTAGATATTATGTTAGGGTTTTTTTTCCCTAGAAGGAAACCCTCTTTTATGAGGGAAATGTATTGCGGCTATGATTGATGGTGAATATTGTATACTGAGATAGGAGACTATGTGAGAAAGAAGAGGATGTTACAGCGGGTTTTGTTGTAGGTTGTATCCCTTCATTTGTTGGATAATAATAAAGGAAGGACCTGGCAATTTCTCTGGTGGACGTAGCCCACACTGGGTGAACCACGTAAATCTGTGTGTCTCTTGTATTGTGTGTCTTCTGTGTTTTGTTTCTGCATTTTTTTTATTTTATTGCTCCGCGGTCCTGTTTTTCTAACAATATATTCCACCTCTGGCTGGCACTGTTAATCACGATAGTATCCCTCGGGATTTTGAGTACTCCATGTTCACTTTGTACATTCTGAAAGGAATTCACATAGTTGGGAGTCATTTAGGACAGATCTTGTTGTTAAAGCACATCGAATTCAACCTAGGAGACCAGAAGAACTATGCCATTTTGGCTCCTCATCTCTATTTAATGAAGACAATCGAAAAGAAACCTCACCTCATCTTGCAGCCATGGATTAAAGGGTTGGCATAGTCAACCATGGTGAACGTGATGAAGATCTCACATTTTGGTCACCACCAGGAGGTTAACGCTTGCGTTAAAATCCTTCTGTCGTGTTATCATGGTGGATATATATGGCTTGACAGAAGGATTACTGTGGATCCGACGTTGATCCACCAGATCATAGGTTTAAGTGTGAAGGGTCCTAACCCACAACAGTTTTATCCAGGGAATTCCTCAGTCTGTTTGTTATCACAATGAATCAAAGAAGCTTACAGAGAGGTAGAAAATGGAAAGTGAGGTTATAAGGTAGCCTCTATAAAGGATGGCGCAGTGTGCCTTTCTTTCCAACTCTTAGCTGGAAATATAGTGAGGAAGAACCACCCCACACAGGTCATCTATTTTGTGGTGGACATTGCAAGAAAGTGTGTGGAGGGAATTAGATGAACTGGGAGAACTACCTCGTCAATGAATTAGAAAAGGATTGTCACAAAACCGAGGACTTGGGATATGAATTTCATTATATTTGGTTGGTCATTTTGATCAAATTTGTCGCTTGGAAAATGCTGGAAGGAGCCACTTTCCCAGAGATCAAACCTTTGAAGCCATTGGTTACTCATTTTTCCACCTTGTGGTATACCAACGACATGAAAAAGTAGTGGCAGTCCAATGTCATGTTTCATGGATATTACCAGCAGTTGAAGGTTGCCATTGAATCATTCCCGCGTATGACACCGCACACCCTGCATCAGTATCAACCCATATTGAAGTTCCACGCTGATCCCCACTTCATTTACATCACCACATGAAGAGATGATCACCACGAAGAATTGCAGTCATACTACAAGCTGACAAATGAAGATATGGAGCAGATTACAAAGGAATGGCCAGAGGAATTTCTTGTACCTGTCCTCGATGTAGAATTATCCGACACTGACACCATATGAAGCCCCATAGTTACATGAGTTGAACATGTCAAACAAACCAGTGGGACGAAGAAGCAGAAAAAGAAGGATGAAGTCCAAGACATAGAGAGTGATGAAGAGGACAAAACTTCTGAAGATAACGGGTCTGGCTCGCCAGAATGAGGAGAAGACGAAGCAAAAGGATAGGGAGGAGGATATGAAGGAGAAGAAGAGCAAGGAGGAGGCGAAGCTACACCACTTGAATATCCCCCTGTTGGGACAGTGATGCCACAGAAGAGGAAGATTTCCCCGAAGAAACCTTCAACAAGGAAGAATACGCGCTCCAACAAGCCACAGTTGGAAGCCACTCTCACTAATGATGACATCAGTCTAGTCTGTGGAGCTATGGAGGATGCCTTTGAAGACATGTTGCAGAGATACATAGTGAAGCAAGAGGAGTTATATGGAAGTATTGAGAGAGAATTGAAGGAAGTGAAGCAGGTTGTTCGCTTGGTCTGCACAATACCTACTGTGTCATCTGCACCTTCCTCATCACAGAATGCAGAATTGGGGGATGAACCAACCCAATTGAGAAGGATTTTGGATGCAATGGAAGCTCGGTTCCAGAGATATCAGGAAGAGAAGGAGAAGGCTATAGGAGCCTTGCAAAAGGATAAAGATGAAGTACTAGTAAAATTACGAGTAGCGCAGGACAGTGTAGTTTCCCATGAAAGCGACAAAGCAGAGATTCAGGTGAAGTTTCAGGAGGAAAAATCCCAGCTACAGAGGGAAAAAGAGCAGTTGCTTGTAGAATAGGTAGTGGTCAAAGAAGCGGTAATTAAATCATGTCGCTCTATTCTAGGCTTGGAATAGGAGGAGAAATAGCCGATAGAAGCTCAAGTAGTGAAGCTCACATAGACCCTCCAACAACTTCAGGCTAGGATAACTGATCTAGAGTCCCAAACAGTACCGAGCACCCTGCAGGAGGTGCATGACCAGAGGGATGAGTCTTCCAAGAACACAGTATCAAGTATAAGAGCCCTCTCCTTGGTATGTAAAAACATGAGTGACAAGAGCGCATAAACATATGAACTCCTCATCGAGGATCCAGAGATAAAGAAGCTAGAAGTGTAGTTACAGGAGGAACAACAACAAGCATTTTTGTTGCAGGTGCAGATGAAGTTGCTCACAACAATGGAAAGGATGAAGATATCCCAGGAGAAGCGCATAGTACAGTAGCAGATCACTTCCCTCCAGGGTATGGTGATGGAAGTAACACATAAGTTACAACCTGTGTCGAATGAATCATGCAAAGTGTTCAAGGAGATTGATGGACAGGGCTCAAAACTAGATCAAGTAGTTGCAAAAGTAGAAACATGTCTGGGAGGGCCTGTTATAGAGAAGACAGTCTTGGAGCTCACTGAGCAGGAGGCTCAGGTGAGGCAGCAATTCGAGGCAGATCGAGTTAAGCTCGAGGCATTCGAAGAAACATTGTCTAGACCTGAGTGACTCGGGACGAGTCACAGGTGAGTGTTGGGGGCCTGTTGGCCCTCAACCAATTTTTGTGGAAACGTTGGTCAGTTTTGGCCCACTTTTGGACTTCGACACGATGGTCGAAGAAGGAGCAGCTAGGTGGGGCTGAGAACACGGATCTCACTCATTTTTTAGGGTTATGTAAAGGTTCCTCAAGGTTTTTGTAATGGGTTTATGGGATGTTGTCCCATGGGGGTTTCCCATGTTTAGGCCTTATTGTAAGGGTTTGTAAAGTATAAATAAAGAGGAATGTATAGTAGAATTAGAAAAGTGAAGGTAGTTCTGTGTGAACAAAGTTTCTTTGTACAAAGACGTGTATGTGGTCGAGGATTTGTGATCGAATTTGACTTTGCAGAAGGTACTAAGTGTTGTGATAAGATATTTTGGCTCTGTGCATTTGACCTAGTTTTGGAAGGAGGATCTAGTTCTTAGTGCGTAGATCTCCTATCTGGTGCAAAGATTGACTTTGTGGCTTAGTGCACAGGAGTGACTAAATGTAAGATCATGGTGAATAATAAAGAGGTGAAGTAGTTTGTGGACATAGAACCACCCTGGGGTGAACCACATATATTTGGTGTCTCATGGTTTGCTTTGTGTTGTGTTATTTGTATTATGAATCTTCTTAGTGATTTGATTATTATGTGCAATAGAGAGATCTTTTATTGTTAAGTACTTTACTTGTGTTAAGGGTAAATGAATGCTAGTGCTAAGTGCTCAGGGTATATAATCATTTGTTGCTACTGCGTCGATTTATCTTTGATTATTCTTTGTGGTGTTAATAGGGTTAATAAGCTAATTCATGTTACTTATTAAGCGTTAACAGAACATTATGCGAAGTGATCTTATCACATATCTGTGTCCCAACCTGGTTACAGGAACCTGCGTCCTATAACTCTCGTGGTCAGGTACCTTATTCATTCTTCCTAGCTTGACCACGATCTCAAAGTCATACTCCTGGAATAATAATAGCCATCTGCATATTCTTCCCCCCAACACTAGTTTGTTGACTAAGTACTTCAATACAGAATGATTAGTAAACATATTAAAATGTCCTCCCAACAAGTAGTGTCTAAACTTTTGCAGTGCATATACCATAGCTAAGCCTTCTCTTTCAGTGGTAGTATAATTCATTTCAAATGTAAAAATCTTCCTACTAGAAAAGGCTATAGGGTGGTCAATATATCCTACACCAGGCTATGTTAAAACTGCTCCTAATGCAATGGTTGAAGCATCGACATGAACATGGAATTCCTTACTCCAATTTGGAAAAACCAAAATAGGTGCAGTGAACATTTTTTTCTTTAATGTGTCGAAGCTCTCCTGGCATTCCTCTATCCATTGAAACTTACTATCCTTCTTTAATAGATTTTCCATAGTTGTTGTTATCTATGCATAACCCTTAATAAAATTTCTATAATATCCAGTGTGTCCCAATGCAGTGCGCAACCGTCTAACCGAAGTAGGAGGAGGTAGATCAACAATGATAGAAATCTTGGGAGGATCTACCAACAACCCTTGTTTACACACAATGTGTCCTAACAACACTCCAAAAGGTGAAAATAAAATACGCTTCTTCAAGTTCAAGGAAATATGACATTGCCTGCACTTATCTAACATTAATCTTAAACATTCAATATGATCTTTCAGTAGACTAAAAACGATCCAGTCATCAAAGTATGCCTCCAAAAACTTATGTAAAAATTCCTTAAATTCTTCAACCACCACCTTGGAAAATATGGTTGGTGCATTCTTCAACCCAAAATGCATCACAATGTACTAAAAAGAACCCCATTCTGTTGCAAATGTAGTCTTATGTCTGTCCTCCTTAGCAATTATGATCTAGTGATAGCCTGAAAATCCATCTGTGAATGAATAAACTTCCTGTCCTCCTACATTATCTAGAAATTCATCAGTAAAAGGTGTAGGAAATGGGTCATGTAAACATGCATCATTCAATTTCCTTAGATCTACACAGATTCTGATTTCTCCTGACTTCTTATCTTGGACCACCATAGGGTTAATCCATTCAAATTCTTCAACTAGTTCTATGATTCTTGCTTCCATCATTCTATCTAATTCAATCTTAACTTTTCGCTTGTACTTGGGATTCAGTCTGTAAGGCCTCTACTTGACAGGCCTTGCATCTTCTTTCAAAGGAATCTTCATTTCTCCCATGGGCCCTTTAATGCCCTTCATGTCTGTGAACTTGGTTGGAAATAATTCCTGATACTCATGCAATAGTTCTGTAATCTTACTAATAGTAGCATCATCCCAATAGTCTCCAACATTTTCCAACTTAGGTTCCTGCTCTATTCCAATATTAACCTTATTAATTTTAATAGGCTGCCCAACAAAAGGTAATTCAATCCCTGGCCCTTCTATATCTCTTTTTCCTTTAGTTTCTAAAATGTTCACATTCCTCGGGTCATCATCCTCATCATGCTTACTATTATAACAACCCTGTAACCACTGAAGACGTGCAATCCATTCATCTTCTTATTGTTAAGGAGGGAGGTTAGGTGCTTCCTAAAAGACCTTTTGTCTTACAATTTGTAAAGCCTGATCTACTGTGAGGTACTGACTTTCAAATAGGAACGTAGCTATGAATTTCTGGGTCATACCATACCAATTAGTAGTGACTAAGTGCAGTTATGTTTGAAGATACCAGTTGATAGGCATAGTATCTAAGGTGTTAATGAACTTATGTACCCACTGTTCTTTAGGAATGATGCTCCAGGATTCCTCGCAACTTTGCACATGGTTCTTAGGACAACTCTGACCTATGTATCAAACTTCGCAACCTTCATCTTGGTCTGAAAAGAGCACTGTCAACAAGGTGCGACATTGTACCCACTCCATGATTTTCTTCTTGTGTGTTTCCGACCATCTAGCTGACATTGCTTTTAAGGCTTCATCTAGTGCCAAAAACCTCTATTGTGTTGTTACAATTCCTTCAAATTCGAATAGAATGGTCTCTAAATTGTTCAAGCCATCAAATGTAGGAAGATTACTTACTTATTTCCCAATCCAGTGAATGGATTTGGTCAATCTGGCACACCTCCGCGTAGAGACTTCATACATTCTATTCTGCCAATTTTCCAATGCTTCTTCTGAATCTAACGAACATGCACTTTCACTTCACCAGCTTAGATTTCCATATGTTGTAGGGTTAATATAATCATGTTGTCATGTTGTTAGTTTATATATGTTATCTATCTCATAGGCATAGTATTCTTCTCTTATAGGTTATGTGTATCTGTGACCTTCATCAGGGTCAAGAGTTGTAATGACCCTAAGGCCATCACCTTCAAATGTCATTCTTCTCTTTTTTAGGTCAAAAATAGTCAAATTGTTGAAAGCCCAATCAATGCCCAAAAACACAGGATAAGTACAACTATCATAAACAATCTCAATCACTTCAAAGTCTTCAAATGTCCTCAATCCGTCGATGTCTACAGGGACATGCTCTAGTATTCCAAAGGGGCTCGCCGCCTACTGATTAGCCATCTTGAGCCTAATAGGAGAGTAAATCAATATAGGTTTTCCCATCAATGCCCATGTATACTTCGTCATAACATTTACTTATGATCCCAGGTCGAGGACCACATAGTCTATGTCATCATCTACAATCTAAGCCCTAAGGTGCAGGTCCTTGCTTGTCCTCCTTTTTCTAGATAATTGATTCACAACTCTACTCAGCAGAGGATCTACTCTTCCAATTTCATACTGTCTTATCAGGTGTTGTAGTTCCTCCACAAATTTTTCATCTTTAATCAAATTAATACATGTATACAAGAAATCTACAAGCTTGGTTACCTCTTTTACTTGTCTATGTAGGGTAGACTGATCAAATGTTGGAGGCATTTCAAATTCTCTTACTTTCAATTGTTCCTTAGATGAAGAAGCTTGTTAACCTACAAATTCTCTCCTTGCTTCTTCAAAAGTATTCTTTTCTTTCCTTGGATCAAACAATGGTGCCTTCTCTACAGCTCTTATGATCCCTGATCCATCTATAGTCTTTCTTGGAGTCAACCTATATTCTCCTGTGACAACACATCCTCTAGTAATAACAATGACTTTGGGTTCCTCACCATGTGGTTCAACTGATATTAGTTGGACTTGCTGGTTTCCACCTCATATTTCTTGAACTTTAACTAACAATACTGAATAGTCTTCAATGACATGGTCAAATGAATTAGAGTAGTCCAAATGAATTGAAGGATTAGATATTGTCACTGAGAGGGGGGGTGAATCAGTGACACAAAAATTATATCAATTTTTCATTTTATTAATGCACAAAGAATTTTAACACAGTATTTTATCATGGAACCCAAATGGGAAAAAACACAAACTCTTTTCTATTAACTTCAAAATTTGTTTTACATGTTACATAGAAGGAAGATGTACTTCCTTTTTGATCAACACCAATTGATTAGGATGCACCCACACCCTAATTTACCAGCACCAAATGGTAGGAGACTACAACCCCCTGTTTATTCAGCTACAACTGATAAGGAAGAACTGACTCCCTCTGCAGACACCAACCTTCTCGTGCACCACCCAACCACCCTTAATGCATAAGTAACTTCAACTTTCCTTCCTGGAATTTGCTTCAGCTTTTCATCTTCTGATCTGGACTACAGAGACACTTTCTTCTCCCAGTGTTTCATGTTTATATATTCTACAAAATAGCGTGAGTGTGAAACACTTTGTCCCTTCTTTTGGACCATCACACCTCTTTAATTAACTTAACCATAATCTCTGTTATTATTTTCACTGTGATGGATTTTCGTAAATTGATCACTTGTGGATCAATTTCATCCATTAAATTCGATCCTGAATCTTTGTTATTTTCACAGAGTTCAAATTCTGTAGAGGCACTTCCCTCAAACCAGTTCATGTGATCAATGGCGTAGAACCACATGATTAACAATTTAAGAGATGCATTACATTCTTCCCTTTAAATCTCTTTACCATATGACCAACGACGGTGACCTCACGTTAGGGGAGACGGGCACATGAGCATTTATCAATTCAATGGCCATGATTCATTCTCCCAATGAGATGGACGATTGTCGAGACTTCGGGTCTTCTCCCTTCAGGTCTTCGAGACTTCAAACCTTTCAAATCTTCTGAATACGATATTGATGAACAGATCATACGGTTCACATTTATATTTCGTAGCCAGATCAATGGTCATATAAGATCCTTACATTACTCCTTCATTGCTTAATCCAATGGTCAGGACTTAATCAAGCAATGAGATGGAAGGTCACCATTTACTCTGGGTCTTCGGACTATTATGCTTACTCTATCCTTCCAGTGTATTTTGATCAACGGTTGAGAATTCATCTGACATCAAATCGACGGTCGAGATCTCCTTCGGGTCTCTGGGCTCCGGAGATTTCAAATCTCAACCTTCATGATCTCCCATAAATATTTTAGCCGGAGTCAAGAGATTCCTGCCACGTGTCCTCTTCAAATCAATGGTCCTCATTCACTTCAGGACTTCAGGACTCTGTCCGTCGCAACTTTAGTTCTTCGGCACTTTGGCTCTTCACGACTTCATCCCCTCAACACTTCGACCCTTTGCAACTTCGACCTTCACGACTTCGGCTCTTCACAACTTCGGCTTTCTGGACTTCGAAACTCTTGTCATTTTTTGGTGGTGAAATTCCCGAAGTAAAGCTCCCAGAGTGACGTCACTTGCTTACATCACTTGATGACGTGTAATGAGCTAAGTGTTTGCAATGTGTCACTCGGATTTGTGATTTACACGAACCTAAAATTCTGAATCAACTTGACACTTGTCATTTTTTGATTGCACCACGTGTCCTATTGACGTGGTCTGCCACATGTCCTTGAATTATACGGTTGAGGTTTACTTCAGGTCTTTACCCGGAGTCCACAAGATTACTCCACGTATTTTCAGGATCAGACGACCTAGATTTGCTTTGGACAATATGATGCTTGATATATTCTTCGGATGATCTGACAACTGTGATTTACTTTAGATGATCTGACGGTCGAGATCTACTTCAAATATCCGGATCTCTGGGATTCGGGGATTTCAAATTTCAAACTGACAGAGCGTAACCTCCTCGCATATTTATATCCGAAGTGAATTCTTTTCATTCGATCAGGATCTTATATTGACAACTTGATCTTTCTACGATGTAGCTTTGCTAACTTATCCTATCTTTCCACTCAAAATTGATTCGACAGCTGACGAAACTTCGTATTCTGGGGATTTCAAATATCAAACTTTCTGGAGTGTAACCTCCTCATGTATTTAGATCCGAAGTGAATGTTTTTCATCAATCATGAACTTATATCGATGGATTGATCTTTCTGTGATGCAAATTTGTTGGCTTATACTATCCTTCCACTCAAAATTGATCTGACGGCTCACAGAACTTCTCATTCTGGGGATTTCAAATCTCAAACTTTTCGGAGTCTAACCTCCTCGCAAATTTATCTCCGAACTAAAATATGTTCGTTCGATCTGGATCTTGGATCAACGGTTCGATCTATTCTACGATGCATCTCTTCTAGCTTTATCCTGTCCTTCCACTTTAACATGATCCAACTATTGTGAATATTATTGAAGCAGATCCATGATAAAGAATGATTGTGCAACCAAAATCTGTGAGTGTTTTAACTTGTCACCCAACTCCGCAGTGGGAAGATGTGTGCTATTGGAGATTTCAACCACAATCGTTGATATTCAAAGCTATAATATCGAATGGTCCTGACTAATTGCAGGATTGGATCTAGTGTGATATTTAATTCTCCTTTCAATCTCTGCAATTCATCCATGTCATTGATCTGGAGATTGCGCATCCAATGATCACAATTTAATCTAGATTAACCTCATCGTTTGTTGGATCAACCGTAGTCATAGATATTTGGAGCTATGAGATCTGATGATCTAGTCCAATTGCGGGATTGGAACTAGTGAGTCTTTTAATTCTCCTTCTCATCTCCGCAATTTATCCCTACCGTTGATCTGGTTTGCAGATCTGAAGGTCACGATCCTCCAATGGTCCTCAAGCCCACGATCACTCATATGACCATAATCCATTATATGAGACGATCAATACCGTCAATTTCCTTGATCGGACGGCTGCAGAGGCTTCTCACCTTTTCTCGTGCAATGGTCGACTTCTCAATATTTCCATAGATCCCGACGATACTTATGCAATATGCTTCTTCCTTCTGATATTTTATCTTCATTCGCTAAACCTCCAGAGATTTTATCTTAGGAACATTGTTGATCCTATCATGATCAACAATAATCATGAATTTCTTCAGCCTTAAGGTGATGTTCTTCTTTCGATTCTTTTTCTTCCTAAGATTAACCTTGCTTCTCTGCTTACTATGACTGTTGACATCAATGACAACACATGAATGAGAATCTTTCCAACAATCGCCCCCTTTGTCATTGAGGGAAACACACCAACTTCATACACAATCTCCCCCTATGGTGATGCTTCTGTCCTCTGAAGTTACTCTCCCCCTTTGGCATCAATGGCAAATGGTTTCTTCTCCTATGATCTGTCTATACAAATAATTATCTGACCACTAGTAACTCCTCCTGCAATCAACCTTTTTCTGTCATAACTGAATGACTACTTTTGATGTTGATTGTTATCTCCCCCTGAATAGTTGCCAACTGATGCATTATTTTCTTGAGAGATTTAGGTAGGAAGAAGGATTACTCCCAATTTGTTCCTGAGATATTCAAATACATCTCTGCTTAAGGGTTTTGTAAAAATATTTTCCACCTGTTCTTGTGTTGGAACATATTCCAATTTTTTTTTTTTTGTTTTCAACCTGATCTCTTAGATAGTGGTACTTTATGGGAATGTGTTTCTATTTTGAGTGCTGGACAGGGTTCTTAGAGAGACTTATTGCTCTTGTATTGTCACAGTGGATAGTAGTGGGTTCTTCAAATATTATTTTGATATCTTGTAGAGTTTGTTTCATCCATTCCACTTGTGTGCAACATTCTATTGTTGCAATATACTCATCTTTAGTGCTAGACAGAGAAATTGAGCATTTGTTCTTTCTTATCCAAGAAACCAATGATTCTCCTAAAAAGAATGCTCCTCCACTTGTACGTTTTATGTCATCTACACGTCTTTCCCAATCGGCATCTGAATAGGCTTTTAATGTGAATGAATCCTTGCTAGGGTACCACAAACCAAGATCTATGGTTCCTTTCAAATATCTAAAGATTCCTTTTATAGCTTGAACATGGCTCTCCTTTGGTGTTGCTTGGAATCTAGCCACCATCCCAACATCTTGCTTGACATCGGGTCTGGAAGTTGTTACATAGAGAAAACTGCCAATCATCGATCTGTAATGTTTTGGATCTACAACTTTGGACTCATCATTCTTGCTTAATTTTCATCCAAATGTCTTAGGCGTACTAACAGGTTTGCAATCCTCTAACTGGAATCTCTTAAGCATATCCTTAACATATTTAGATTGATGGATAAAGACTCCTCTTTTGGACTGTATTATTTGTAATCCAAGGAAGAAATTTAGTTTGCCAAGAAAAGACATTTCAAATTCTTGTTGCATCATCTTAGCAAATTCCTTACTCATTTTATCATCATCACTGCCAAATATAATATCATCAACATATACTTACACAATAATCATGTTATTACCATCAATTTTACGGTAAATATTGTTGTCTATTGATCCCCTTTTTAGGCCCTATTTTTGTAAGTAAGAATCTAGCCTTGCATACCATGCTCTAGGTGCTTGTTTTATCCCATAGAGTGCTTTATTTAGTTTACAAACATAATATCCTTTGTTAGTTAATATGAATCCTTATGGTTGCTCAAGATAGACTTCCTCTTCTAAATTTCCATTGAGAAATGTTGACTTGACATCCATTTGGTACACTTTAAATTTTTTGTAGATGGAGAAAACTAGGAACAATCTGGCCACAGGTGAAAATGTTTCTTCAGAGTCTACTCCTTCAACCTGATCATACCCTTTACATACTAATATGGATTTGTTCCTGATTACTTTCTCATCTACATTCATTTTATTTTTATATACCCATTTAGTTCCAATGACATTTTTATTTTTTGGTCTTGGAACTAGTTCCCAAGTTTGATTTTTTTCAATTTGGTCCAATTCTTTATTCATAGCTTTGATCCAATTCTCATCTTTACATGCCTCTTTGATTGAGCTAGGATAAACATATGACAACAATGTTATTTCTGTTTGATACAGTAGTTGTCTTCTTGGGTGCACTCCATCATTCATATCTCCAATAATCAGTTCTTCGGGATGATTCATTTGAGTAATTCTTGAGGGTGTCTTTGTATCTCTTCTTGGGAATTATTCTCTTATTTATCCATATTGAATATCTTCTTCACTTTCACTATTATCCATATCATCTTCTTCCCTTTCTTTTTCACTCTCTTCTACTTCTTCTAGTTGTGTGTCGAATGTCTCATCATCATCTTCATATTCATTTTTAGATATGGTCTCTTGATTTTTGATCCTTATTGTTTTTAGGTCATCCACCTTGACATCTGAACTCTCAAAAATCTTATGTGATATAAGATTGTAGAATATATATGCTTTCTTGTTTGAAGCATATCCAAGAAAAATACCTTCATCAGATCTGGCATCAAATTTTCCAAGACTCTCATCTAGTCTTTTGATGTAGCATTTACTTCCAAAGACCTTGAAGTATTTTACTGATGGAGATCCTCCAAACCATAGTTCATAAGGGGTCTTATCACTATTAACCCTGATATGACCTCTATAAAATATGTATATTGTTGTGCTTACAACTTCCCTCCAATATCCATCTGAAAATTTTGCTTCATTGAGCATAGTCCTTGCAACCTCCTGAACTGTTCTATTCTTCCTCTCAGCAATCTTGTTTTACTGAGGTGTTCTGGCAGCAAAGAATTGTCTTTTTATTCCATGGGTTTCATAGAAGACATCAAACTCTTTTGAGGTGAATTCACCACCATTGTATGATCTAAGACATTTGATTTTTGTCTCCTTTTCATTTTCAACAAGGGTTTTAAAGGATTTGAATTTGTTGAGTGCTTCTGATTTTTCTTTGAGAAAACATATCCAACCCATTCTAGTAAATTCATCAATGAAAAACATAAAGTAAGACTCTCATTGCAAACTCTTGGTCCTAGTAGGTCCACATAGGTCAAAGTGAACAAGATCTAAAGGTTTAGAGGTTGTGTATTCTTTTGCCTTGAACCTAATTCTAGTTTGCTTCCCTAGTTGACAATGTCTACGCATATCATTTGAGGGTTTTATGATATTTGGAAAGTTTCTTACTACACCAAGGTTGTTGACTTTCACAATATTGTCAAAGTTAATATTCCCCAACCTTCTATGCCATAGCCAACTTTCATCTAGTGAATTTATATGACACTCCTCATTCAATTTTGCATCTAGTACATATACATTTTTAGGAGTTCTAGGAGCAATACCAACTAATTTTCCTATGTCTTCTCTCCTAATATCTCATTTTTGGGAATCAAAGATGTAGAAGTTCCCTTGATCATAGGTTTGACTGACACTTAATAAACTAGGCTTCAGTTTTTTGACAAGTAGCACATTTATGGATTTGTCTTTTCCCAAGCTCACAGTGCCTTTCCCAAGTATGTTACTTGAAGCATTATCACCAAATGTAACTTGGCCTTTCTATTTCTTTAAGTCTAAAAACTTGTCCTTGTTACATGTCATATGTTTAGAGCACCCACTGTCAACATACAAGAGATCCTTTTTATCTTGAGCTTTTAGAGCAATAACACATTTCGTTTTTGGTATTTTTTTCCTCCAAAATTTCTTTTGTTCTCTAATGAACTTTGGCTATTCTGAGACTTCCATTAATCTACAATTAGGGGTTGTATGTCCATGGTTATGACATGTGAATCATTGTAAGTCCCCTTCTTGTATAGATGCAAAGGAGTTATAGTTTCTTCTTTTAACTCGATTTGCTACTTGTTTATCCTTAAGGATATAGTTCTTCACCTTCATATTTTTCTTTCTATATGCTCTACAATTTATAGCTTTGTGTTTGAAATTAGCGCATGGAAATCAATAAACAAGGAAAATGTAAGGATACCTGTTTTGATAAAACTTATTTGGTATTGTCTTGTCTTCCTTCTTGATGGGTGGAAGTAATCTTCTGGAATTCTGATCATTACTTATCTTATCTTCATTTTTTTTCTTGAATGTACCGAGGAGAGAATCTGCATAAGATTTTGAGTTAACATGGATTTCCTTTTGAGAATAACCTATTCCATTTTTATTACCTGAATCCCTTTTCATGGTAATAATCTTATCTAATATTTTAGAGCTATTTTTCAGATTTTGTTTGAATGATTTTTGCATCTAGTTCCTTTTTTAGATGAACTATTTATGCCTCCATTCTTTCGCAAGTTATTGTTTTTCCTTAAGAGACTTTTCCAGACTTTCTTTGATCTTATTTGCTTCTAAGATTTTTTTTTTCAGATTGCTCATGAGTTTTTCCATCTCCTTTTCTTCTTGTTCATGTTTTTCTTTTTCTTCAACTACAAAACTTTTCAATTGTCTATATCTAGTTTTGTATTTTCTTAATTCATCCAAGGCATTGAGAATTTCTTCCTTGATATTAACTTGTTGGCACAGGGCCATACCCAAGGTTAAACTCTACAAAAACGCACCAACAAAACCCTAACTATCGGCCCTTTCAACAACACATGCGAAGCCGATGAGGTCTCACCCGAGGTAGAGGCAGGGGTGGTTGCAGGACTCAGATGTCTGCAACCTTAGATGGGACACAGATCTGTGATTCTAACACTTAACAAAGCACTCAACAATTAATATTCATTAGTCTTTAACCCTTTATTCACATCACAAGTAAAACCCTAATTATAGAACATCGCAGTATTCATTCAGATCTAAGGTCTGTAAGCACTAAGCATGTGTACGTAAGTCAAATTTAACATCCATCCATATTATTAAGCACTCAGCATCAACAAATCTATCTATCATTCATCTATATTAAAGAACTAAGCAAGAAAACACATAAACACATCAATACATCGCACAAAGCATAACAACACAGCATGTACGTGGTTCACCCCCACCCTAGGGCTACATCCACCAACTCTTATATTATTTATTATCTTTGGTCAAGCTTCTTACAGGCACATAGAATCCAAGTTCTACTCCTCAGAAGACAAGAGATCTGTGTGCGCTCCGTCAGATCCTCCTTCTTATAACTAGGGTACAACACCAGGCCTTCACATGGTTTCTTATAGTTACTTGCACTAGCCTTGCAAGCCTCACACAGTATGCACAAAGAACTTACAGGTCTTGATCACATAGATCAAACTCTAGCACTTAGCACACTGGCCTACTAGGTCTCTTTTTCCTCACTTTATTACATCGCTTATCTACTTATTTATACATTACAAAATAGTCCTAATCATGGGTAAACCCATGGGCCGTCATCCCATACCCATTACATAATCCCAAATCCCAAAAATGGGCCCTAAAAGGGGCCGAGATCCTGTGATCTCCGCTTTGTCTTGTGCTTTATCTTTGACAACCTGTCGAAGTCCCAAAATTAGGTCAAACATAACCAAGAATCCTCAAAACTTGGTCAAGGGCCAACAATCCCCCAACACTCACTTGTGACTCGTCCCGAGTCACTCTCATCTAATTAGTTTTGCTTCAAAAGCCTCAAGCTTGGCTCAAGCTTCTTTGACTTGTTGTTGTGATATGGCCTCCTATTCAATGAACTCTTGTATGTCTGCTTCATTGACAGGTCCCTCTAGGCGTTGTTCAGCTGCAATGACGATTTGCTCCAGTTCCGCTCCTCTGCCTTTGATTTCGGTAAATAGTTGGTAAGACTCATCCTGTATAGGTTGGAGACTCTGAGTTATTTCCATAACTCTGCTCTGAATAGTGTGAACCTAATGTTGGGCAGTGCGCTGCTCTTGGGATCGCTTCATTCTTTCCACAGCTGACAGGGGCTTCAACTGTGCATGTATTGTCTCTTCTTGATTCTTTGCTTCCTGTAGCTATGAGTCCAGTGGCTTCAATTTTGGATTCTCAATGAGTCGCTCATACATCTGGGCACTGCGATCACTCAGTTTCTTGCATTCCAGGGCAAGGAATTTTATTCTTTCAACTACACTTCGAGCAGTTGCTTCTCTTTGATCCCTTATATCCTACGGGGTGTCTAGTATAGTGTGGAGATCGAAGTCTGCTATTGGTTGATGTAGTTGCTAGATAGATTCTGCAAGATGCTCTACTTGATGCATGACTCAGTATTCTACCTGTGGTTATAATCCTGTCACAGAGTGGAGTGCTCTGTTGACTGCTTCTTTTACTTCGAGTTGCTCTGCGAGAAACTGTTCTTTTTCTTGTTGCATCTGTGATTTATCTTATTCAAACTTTTCATGGAGAGAAACCTTCTCATGTTCTACAAATCTATGTTGTTCTATGATTATGCCTTACACTTGCTTCAAGGACTGGGTGTCTTGTTCTATTTCTTCTTGTACGCGATGAAGGTGAACTTCGACTGCATTAGCTAGTCGACAGAGTTGGGATGGTTCATCTCCCAACTCTGGTTCTCCTGATGGTAGGGGTGCAATGGATACTGTGTGGCTGGATTGAAGGGCCTGTTGTACCCCTCAGAATTCGACCTTAATTTTTTCATACATTTCCTCCTACTTAGCTTCTTGTTTCTCCATGATTTCCAGCGAAGCATCGTTTAGGGCTGCTATGATGAAGTCAAAATCATCGATAGTAAGAACAGTCTTCATCTTGGTCACGTTAGCTTTCGATTTCTTCCAGGAATAAGGTTTTGGGGGGGAAACCTTCCTCTTCTTCTCAGGATCGGTCTCATCTCTAGGCTGTGTTACTTCACCTTTCGTTTGTTCAGCTCTTGTGCCATTTATCTCTTCATCACCACCCCCTCGGTTAGGTGGTACAGAAGCAGTCTTTCCTGAGGTGTTGCTTAGGTCTTGGACCTCTTCGATCTTCTTCATTCTATTGGTTCTGGGTGTATCATTTTCTTTGTACATGGTCTCTAGGATGTCAGGGTCAGACATCTCTGCAGGGTCTGTTGGAATAAGGAGGTCTGCCAACCAGTCCTTAGTGATCTCCTCAAGGTCCTCTTTCGTGAGTTTGTAGTACGAATAAAGCTTCTCCTTATGTTCATCAACTCATGCTGCAAGGTAGATGAAGTGTCTATCTGCGCAGAACTTCATCAGGGGTTAGAACCTCTATAGGGTGTTTGGATTCATGCGAGGTTCAGCTTCGATGGCTCTCTTTAGTTGAAGGTAATACGTGTGAAAAATAATGTTTGAATACCACTGTTTGTTCATATCACTCGAGTACCAGAGTGTGGTGAAATTCGCAGCAAGAGGCTCGAACGGTTCAATATCCGGAAAGGTCACACCTTCTGGCATATCCTAGGAAAAAAAGGCGATGAGGATCAGAAGCCATCTAAAGTGAAACTCGTAGCCCTGATCCTATGCTTCACGAAAGTCTAGTTCCAGCTGATTAACTAGGTACTTCACCCAGTTCATCTGTAGACCTTCCATGCACTTCCTTGCAATGTCAATGACAAAGCCTGTGACCTGCATGGGTCAGTTCTTCCTTACTAAATTTTCGGCTATTAACTGGTAGGATAGGCACATTGCGCCATTTTGGATGGAGGCTACCTTGTAGCCTCGCGTCCCCTTTTCAACATCGTCGTATGTATCCTTGATATTTTGTGCTAGTGCGCGATCTGTGGATTTTCCTGGATAGAACTCCTGCGGGTCGGTTCCTTGCATACTTAATCTTGTGATCCTATGGATCAACGTTGGATCGACTATGATATGGAGGTATAGCCATAAGTAGTTGCTATGGTAACATGAAATAAATATCTTGACACATGCGTTAACTTTCTGGTGCCTTCCTAAGTGTGGGATTTTCATTACATTTAACAAGGTGGACTGCGCGAGGTTCATCATCCATGGTTGGGGGATTATCTTTGAGTTCTTCCCCTTCATCCCGGTCAGGTATTTATATGGGGTCAACATACTGTAGTTCTTGCGATCTCCGAGGTTGAAGTCATTGAACTTCAACGCTGCGATATTGTCCTGCTGTGCTCGAACTACGCGTATCCCCTTTGGGAGGTACGCAGTAACCATGGTGTACTCAAAATATCTTGGCACACTATCTCGACTCACCACGCTGACCAGAGTGGGATGTAGTCGGGAAATATGGTCAGGATCAACTTCACATTTGCTAGGTCATCTCTGTGTTTGGTTCTCTTTTCTGCTGATGGTCGGGATGGTCCAGCTCCGCGAGTAGTCGACGGAGAGGCTTGCACTCCTCTCGTAGATGACACTTGTACACCCACAGACATCACTCTTTCAGACATGACTCTCCCATTCATGAGGTTGATGAGTACTTCCTTCACAGACTCTTCGAGTGCACTAAGTTCTTCAGACATACACGCTCGTGGTCGAATATCTCGGGTTCGAAGAGTAACTTCTCAATGCCATGGGATGGATGGAAATAGTGCAATGATCATTGTGAAAAATCAACTATTTTGCGGGATCAAATAGTCACATTTGGAAAAAGTGTTCTTGTTGCATGTCACGATGGGATAAATACATAACTCGATAACAAATCTCTTGCAATGGGTGAGAGGCCTTCATTAACTCAGTTATGTCCATTATGGCATAGTCCCAATGGTCTGGTGGCGAACTTTCTGACCATAAATGTCTTTCTATTTGTTCAAACCATCGTTCTAACGGTTATACTATTCCCAACAACTATATTTCTTCACCATGGTGAAGTGCCATGTGACGCAGTTCTGATATCCTGACAAAGTTCCAATTTTGTAAATTTTCATTCTACGAAGTTCCCTCTGGAACCTTCTGTAAATTTTCGATCTTAGCTCTCTTCTTACTTAGTTTTCCATCCTTTTTTCCAGTGAGCTTCATCTCAGAATTCCTTTTTCCATTCTGATTCTTATCTTCTTTTGACATTCTTTCCTAGAAATCAGGGGTAATACTTCATCTGTATCTGGAATAGGTACTTCAGTCTTTTGTGGGTCTTCTAGTGTTCTTACCACTTCGACATCCAAGTATCTGGTTTTAAATATCTTCGCTCAGTTCTCTTTTTATTCAATCAAGTGTGTGATCCTCCTAGTCATGAAATCTTTCAACACTTCCTTCTTTTGTTCTAAGACTTCTTCTTCTTTCCTTTTGGCTTGATCTCCTTCAATCCATAGTTTTCCTAGTAACATAACAAATGGAGTGTTGTTCTCAATAAATTTAACAACTTCAAATTCCTCCTCTGTCAAAGTTCCATGAGCACTCATGGATATCCAGGTAAGTCTTCCACATAGGGTTATATACTTCCCTCTGAGTAATCCTATTCCTCCTAATGAAGGAATCATATCAGGATCCCCTAAAAGTTTCCAAGTTATTTCTGTCATGATATTCACCTGTGTTTCCTCATCCAGAACACAGTCAATGTTGAAGTCTTCTATTCTTGTTTCAATGCATTATTTTTCTTTGAAGATCTCTGATAAGCTAATATGTCGGTGGTCATTCAAGGTTTCTTTCATATGTAGCAATAGTTTTTCTGATTTTTTCTGGTGTTCTGTCATAATCTCATGGGGTTCTGCCATAATATCAGTTTCTTGACCTTTCTCATGGTCTTCTTGTCTCATATTCATCCTTTAAACCTTATCAATCATTCTAGGGCAATACAATACTTCATGGTCCATAACTTTTCAACAGAAGCAACTAGGTCTTCTACCGAGGCATTCCTTAGCCAGATGTCCTGGACTTCTGCAACTGTAACAAGGGTTAATCCTCTCTTTCTTTTAAATGATCCCCAACCTCTATTGTACTGCACTCTAGGATCATGGTAGCTAACCTGCAATAAATTATTTCTAGGATTCTGCATCCATTTGTTAGTCCAAACATTCTCTCTATACATAGGTATAACATATCTTTCACTATTCTTATCAGATCTACTCATACCAAATCTTCTTTCTTTTATCTGTACCCTAGTTTTCAAGCTAGGACAAATATTATCGATCATACCTAGATACATACTTTAGAAACAAAAATTTCCACTAATATTATCTTCAGAAGAGCACAAAGCTTCCAGATCTAAAACTTTTCACTATTCTTACCTTTATTAGAGCACAAAGCGTTCAAATCTTACCTCTTTTTTTCAGATCGGACTTCTTTTCTTATCACAGAGCTTCACAGATCGAGTAGAATACTACACACTAGGGTGATAGATCTACGCACAGATCTCTCACAATTTCAGGTCAGATCTTCGCACAAAGCTTCTTATTCTTCAGTTCCCAGCAATCACAGTTTCAGTCCTAGCAACGGAACTATTTTTTGGCACAGGGGCAAACCCAGGGTTCAATGCTACAAAAGCGCACCAACAAAACCCTAACTATCAGCCCTTTCGGAAACACCTGCGAAGAAGATGAGGTCTCACCTGAGGTAGAGGCAGGGGTGGTTTTAGGACTTAGATGTCTGCAACCTTAGTTGGGACACAGATCTGTGATTCTAACACTTAACAAAGCACTCAGTAGTTAATATTCATTATTCTTTAACCCTTTATTCACATCACAAGTAAAACCCTAATTACAGAACATCACAGTATTCATTCAGATCTAAGGTTTGTAAGCACTAAGCATGTGTATGTAAGTCAAATTTAACATCCATCCATATTATTAAGCACTCAACATCAACAAATCTATCTATCATTCATCTATATTAAAGCACTAAGCAAGCAAACACATAAACACATCAATACATCGCACAAAGCATAGAAACACAGCATGTACATGGCTCACCCCCACCCTGGGGCTACGTCCACCAACTCTTCTCTTCTTTATTATCTTTGGTCAAGCTTCTTACAGGCACATAGCATCCAAGTTCTACTCCATAGAAGACAGTGTTAGAAAAACAGGACCGTGGAGCAATAAAATAAAACAAATGTGGAAACAAAACACAGAAGATACACAATACAATAGAGACACAAATTTACGTGGTTCACCCAGTGTGGGCTATGTCCACCAGAGAAATTGTCAGGTCCTTCCTTTATTATTATCTAGCATATGAAGGGATACAACCTACAACAAACTCGTTGTAACTTCCTCTTCTTTCTCTCACAGTCTCTCGTCTCAGAATACAATACTCACTATGTTGCATAGCCACAGTACTTTTCCCTCATAACAGAGGGTTTCCTTCTAGGAAAAAAACCCTAACATAATTTCTATCACTAGATTTACGACCTTATAATGAACGGTCTAGATTTACAATGAAATTACAATATACATTTACAAGGCAATTTTTACTTCGGGGGCCTGCTTTCCCCTGAACCCCCCAACTAGGGGGATAGCCCCCCCGAACCCCGCAGAGGGGGTACCCCCCCTTTTCACTCCTCCGTGTGGAAGAGTGTACATACTTCTTGGGTGTAAATTCTTCATGGGGTATAAACACGGCTGAAAAACACAAGACCTCTGAATCAAGAAGATAAACAGGCTCCACAACCAACAATATCCCACTTGGAGACCGATCTCAACAACTCCACCGCTGTTGTATATGCTAGAATCTGAACCTTATTGGACATGGAAAATTTCTCATCTTCATCTTCATTCTTGAAGACCAACTGAAACTGAGCAGGAACTCAGTTTCTCTCTGGTTACTCCCTTTGTTAACATGTCTGTAGGATTATGTCTAGTGTGTATCTTTTCCAACTTCAGATTTCCATCTTCCAAGGTGGATCGTATGAATTGGTACCTCAACTGTATATTCTTATTCTTTGAATGGAAGTCTGAGTTCTTTGCAAGATGAATTTCACTCTCACTATCACATTACAACATGTTATTCTCCTGCTTCTTTCCCAATTCCTCCATAAACCTTTGTAACCAAATCATCTCTTTACTAGCCTCTGTAGTAGCAACATACTCTGCCTCTGTTGTTGAAAGTGAAACAACCTTTTGCAGTTTTGAAATCCAACTTACTATTGTTCCACCTATAGTAAAAACATACCCTGTGGTGCTCCTCCTGTTGTCTTTATCACCCGCCATATATGAATCAACATATCCCTATAGAAAAGTGTCTGAACCTCCAAAACATAATGCATGAGTAGCAGTACCTCTCAAATACCCGAGAATCCACTTTACTGCCTCCCAATGTTCTTTACCTGGATTGTTCATATACCTACTCACAACTCCCACTGCATGTGCAATATCTGGTCTTGTGAAAACCATTGCATACATCAAGCTGCCAACTGATGATGAATAAGGGACCTTGGACATGTATTCTATCTCCTCCTGTGTCTTGGGACACATTTTCTTATTTAATTTGAAATGGCTAGCCAAATTTGTACTAACTGGTTTTGCATTCTGCATTCTAAACCTCTCCAACACCTTCTCTGTGTACTCACCCTGAGACAATGTCAATTTGCGATTTTTTCTGTCTCTTGTTATTCTCATGCCAGGGATTTTATTTGCAGCACCCAAATCATTCATTGCAAATGAATTGGATAATTTCTTCTTGAGCACATTTATATCGTGCATAATAGACCCTGAAACAAGCATGTCATCTACATACAATAACAAGATAATATAACTTCCATTTTCTAGCCTTTTAAAATAAACACAGTGATCAGAATGACATCTACTATAACCTTGTTCTTTCATAAACCTGTCAAACTTCCAATACCACTGCCTTGGATCTTTCTTTAGGCCATACAAGCTCTTCTTCAACCTTCATACCAAATTCTCCTTCCCTTTGATCTCATACCCCTGTGGCTGCTGCATATAAATTTCTTCCTCCAAATCCCCATGGAGAAAAGATGTTTTTACATCTAACTGTTCAAGATGAAAATCTTCTACTGCCACAAGACTTAAAATAGTCCTAATTGAAGTCATTTTAACAACAGGAGAAAATATTTCATCAAAATCTATACCTTTCTTTTGTGCAAACCCCTTTACAACAAGTCTAGCCTTGTACCACTTTTCTCCTCCATCTTCTTCCTTCAACTTGTAAACCTATTTATTCTGCAATGCTCTTTTTCCCATAGGCAACTGAACCAAGTCCCAAGTCTGGTTATTTTCCAAGGAATCCATTTCCTCTTTCATGCCTTTCTCCCACTTCTTTTTAGTCTCTACCTGCATTGCCTCTTCATAACATTCTGGTTCACGAGAATTAGTCAACAATAAATAATATAATCAAGGAGAGTATCGTTCAGGGGGTATACTTAACCTGGTAGATATTCTAACAACACTTGCATGTGTTTGAGGTACCTGTTTCTCATGTTCTTGTACATTTTGATTTTCAGGTTCCTTTGGAATTTCGTTTTCAATGATCTCATTAAGCACTGTGTATTCTTGTTTTTCTTCTTCCCGTTTCTTTCCCTGCAACTGATCTTTGTACATGACCTTCTCATTGAATATGACATCTGTAATCCTAATGATTTTGTTATTTTTATAATCCCATAAGCGATAATCAAAATCATTAACACCGTATCCAATAAAGGTACACTTCTTGGATTTAGACTCAAGCTTTGTTCTATTTTCTTTATCAATATGGACAAATGTTTCACAACCGAATGTTTTCAAAAAAGAATAGTTTTCCTTTTTTCCTGTCCATTCCTCCTCTGGAATTATACCATCCAAATAGCTTGAAGGTCCTCTATTTATTAATTAAACAATAGTATCTACAACATCTACCCAAGCAGTACGGGAAAACCGACATGCAATCTCATACTCCTTGCACACTCCATGATTGTCATGTTCATCCTTTCTGACACACCATTTTCTTGTGGTGTTCTTGGAACTGTCTGCCCTCTAGGAATACCATGGTATGAACAGTAATCATCAAACTCCTTTCTGCAATATTCACCTCCATTATCTAATCCGAGACAGTTAAAACTTTTTCCCGTCTCATTCTCAACTAAATCTTTCCATTTCTTAAAAGTATCAAAAACATCAGATTTTTTTCGAATGCATTAAACCCAAGTTTTTCTAGTTGCATCATCAATAAAAGTAACATAATAATGAGAGACACCAAAATATGATACTTGATCTGGTCCCCACACATCTGTATGCACAAGCTCTAACCTTTCATTCTTCTTTTCTTTTCTGACTCTGAGAAATCTAACTCTCTTTTCTTTTCCATAAACACAATGCTCACAGAAGTCCAAATCAATTTGTTTAATATCTAGCAAAAAATTTCTTTTGTGAAGTATCTGCATTCCCTTCTCACTCATGTGTCCTAGCCTATGATGCCACAGTGTTGTATCCACTCCTGTAGAAGTTAAAGATATAGAAGATTCAGTATTACCAGTACATAAATACAATGTACCTACCTTCTCTCCTTTTGCTATCACCAATGATCCTTTAATGACCTTCCATGTCTTATCTATAAATATGGATATACAACCTTCACTTGCCAACTGCCCTGTTGAAATTAGATT
>ML786428.1:272190-287850 GCA_009831015.1 Picea engelmannii
TAGTTAGGCAGCGACGAAGAATGGTGTCGACGCCCCGCCGATATAGGATGTCACCGATGAGGAGATAGCGGGGGGGATGATGGCGAATGCCCCGATGATCATCTCGTGATAGGTGATTATCGAACTTTTGAGTGCGTAGGTAGACGAGGAGGTTGCCATACCAAGGATCATCTGAAGCGATGTAAAAGAGATGTTCGTCAGGAAAGTTAGTATTGACGGGGGCACTAGGTGTGTCAGAGGGAAGAGTGTGACAAGTTCAGCGAGAAAGAGGGCCTTCTTACTTTTGGGTGTTGAGAACTATAGGTCATACTCCTGAAGGATAACGATCCATCGAGCGAATTTTTCATTAACTTGGCGACGACTGAGCAAATATTGCATAGGGTTGGATTCTGCGACGACCTTGGTGGTGCGAAGCAGAATGTAATGGCGCAGTTTCTGAACTGCCAGGACAACTGCAAGAGCAAGTTTCTCTTCATGTTTGTACTTCAGGGGTGGTCCTGAGAGGTTCTTACTGACGTGTTCACGATTGTCATCTCCGAGCTGGACGAGGATGCCGGCTACTGATACAGCTGATGTTGATACGTAGAGGATGTAGTTGCGATTGTAGTCAGGTGCACTAATCAAAGGTGCATTGGAAAGTGTTGCCTTAAGGTCGTCAAACGACTGTTGGGCATAGTCGTCCCAATCAAAAGGGATGTCATGATGCAGTAAGCGAAGGAAACCATGTGCACGGATAGCGTAATCAGGAAAAAAGCATCACAGAAAGTTTTCTTTGCCCTATAGACTCTGAAGTTGTCGTAAATTCCGAGGAGGTGGAATTTCGGTGATAGCTTGGACTTTGAGGGGGTCTACGGTGATACCGTTTTGTGAAACAATGAAACCAAGGAGGCGTCCTGCGGTGACACATAATACGCACTTGAGAGGGTTCAAGCAGATGTTGTACTGACGACACCTTTGAAAGATGATTCGTAAATCATCTAGGTGTTGGATACGCTTCTTGGAGCGAGCGGTGAGGTCGTCCAAGTAGGCGAGTATGATTGCAGCCAGATCATGAAAGATGTATGTCATGGCCTGTTGGAAAGTTGCGACGGCGTTTTTGAGGCTGAAGGGCATGACACGATATGCAAACGTACCCCATGGGGTAATGAATGCGGTTTTGTACTGATCGGCTAGGTGGATTTGAATTTGGTTATAGCCAGAGAATCCGTCCATAAAGGAAAGAGCCTCGTGGCCGGCGCAATCGTTGATAATCTAATCGATGAAAGGCGTTGGGAAGTTGTCCTTGGGACATGCGTTATTGAGATCGTGAAAGTCGGTGCAAACGCAAATGGTTACCTATTTTTTGTCGACGGGTACAGGGTTGGAAACCCATGATGTATAAGCGATGGGGTAAATGAATCCGGCCGTACGCAATTTGTCAATTTCGGCTTTGATAGTCGTGGCCTTAGATGGGTGTAGTGGTCGTTGTTTCTGGCGAACTGGTGTGATGTCGGGCCAGGTGTTGATGCGATGTTCAACGATAGAGGGGTCGAGGCCAGGCATCTCCGTGTATGACCAGGCGAAGATATCCCTATATTCCTGGAAGAGGGTTTTATATGCGGCGATTTCCTGAGGAGTGCAAGCAGCTCCAATGATGATTTCTTCGACGATGCCCGGTTTAATGGAAATGTCGATTTTGATGGTGGGGGAAATGTTGGCCAGATTACCTTCTTCAAAAGCATCGGGTGCTGGAATAGGATTGTTGAACCAATCGATAGGCCCTGATGGGATAAAGTCTTTGGTTTCAACCACGTAAATGGGGTTGTGGCTAGGAGGCATGAGGGCTTCCTGCGGAAGGAAGAGAGCACGATGATGGAGTGCATCCTAGGGAGAGTCCGGGCTTTGCAGCTCTTCCAGTATGTCTTCGTCACATTGAAAATGACGGGAATATAATGGATCGTGAGGAGTGATCTCAGCTCTAGTGTGATTGCCCCCTACTGGTGAAGCAAGGGGAGAGGTGCGAGAACATGGTGAGGGTTCGCTCGTCATGAACCATATGTTGAAGCATTGAGGGGTACCCGTGGTGGTTGGATGAATAATCTCCACAGGGGAATGCGCATGAGAGTTGGGAGGGTTACGGGGTAAATCCTTAGATACGCCATCTAAGAACCAAGGAGGTGTTGGGAGTGCCTCGGGTTCTGGATAAATGACGTGGAGATCTGCTAGTGGCGAAGTAAGGTCAATTAGTGCCCCTGCGGGTTGGTGCAGCCGGGCCAACTGACGTTGCCTATATTCTACGATCATAGGACATTGGTAGGTAAAATGAGCCAATGAATCGCAAAGAGAGAAAGGGCATCTCATGCGTTCATTGACTGAAGTAGTGACATAGCGAATGTCAGTGAGTGGTGTTGTGGATGACGTGGCAGGGCGTGGGTTGTTCTGAAAGTCTTGGCTTATGATAGCTAATGCCTGTCAGAAATGAGGCAGTGCTGGAAAATGATGGGTGTAATGGCCATACTCAGAACAAATGGCACACACAAACTTGGTCTTCAACCCTTTACTACTGGTAGGTTGAGTGGTAGCAGTAGTAATGGGTGGTGTGGGGGTTGGATTGGGGGGAATCAAATTCTGTAATTCCGGTAGTGATGGGMAGTTGTTGGTTTGGTGACCCTCTTTGTCACAAAAGACGCAAGGTGGTGGAAGGAATGGAGGAAGTGGAGCTGTGGTATCCTTCTTCTGTCGCCTGCCCCCGGCTGTAGCAGGGGGGGTAGGGAGTATGGGGGTAGTGGGAGTGATGACAGGAATCGTCATGGGGAGTCCTTCCTGTGGGCGAGGGACCATCTCAGGTGGATGTAAGTACCAAAATGGGATGGATAACACCATATTGGGTAGTGTGAGCGTTGCAGCTACCTGGAAATCTTCTATACCGGGTGGAGGGTAAAAGAAGGGAATTTGAGTGAGGGGTCGGGGAACCATTTCCCAAATGGGACTAGGCCCTTGAGGGGATGTGGATTCGTGGACTATGGGTGTCGATGAATGCGCACGAGGCTCCTATGGGAGTGGTGCTGTGACTGTTGAGACGTCAGGAATGACAGAAGCCTCCTGAAGAGGATGAGCATCCTCCTGGAGGGTTTCCTTAGAGGAAACGACGCATACTTGGCTAGGGTGAAGGAGTGGTGGTGCTCAATGGTATGTCCCTAACAAGGATGGATCTTTGAAAATCCCAGGACCCATCTCAATGAGTGGATATACGTCTTTGTTGGTGTGAATAAGAGGAACAATGTTATCGAGATTGGCAGATGGGTTAGGCTCGTAATGCGAGACTTGGTCAATGGTCACAATCTTCCCGTTGTGAGGGAACATGATTGTCCTAAAGACTGATGATGCTACTGCCTTCATAGCATACATGTAGGTATGGCCAAACAAGATATTGTAATCGAGTTGAGCGTCGATAACTTCAATGTCAATGAGAATGGTTTTTCCCCCGAGTTCTACGGGGACATTTTGGAAGAGCCCTTTGGGGGACGATGGTCTCCCGTCATAAGCTCGCAATGTGATGGCGGAGGGTAAGAGGTCCAGGGAACCAAGTTTCTGCCATACTGTTTTGGACATGATGCATGTGGATGCCCCTTCATCGATGATACACCGATGGATGGTGATGTTCCGTATTTTGACTGGTATTTGAATAGCAACTGCGGCGGGAAGACGTGGTTTGCAGCTATCGAGGTCAAAGGTGATGAGTTGAGTATCGGCGGGGTTGACTGCCCCCAAGGCGGACAATAGTGATTTCCGCTGGGTGGGACAAGTTTGGAGTACTTCAAGTTTGGAGTACTTGAGGAGGGGGGAGGCTTCCAGAGTCTTTCAACCTTTTGAAATCAGCAATCTGTGGGCAATGGTGAGTGTAATGACCATATATGCCACAAAGAGCACAAGGGTGGATATTTTTAACAGTATTCCGCCCTGGTCGTTTGTTTTTATTGCCCCCTTGGGGGTTTTGGTTCCCTTGGTTCTGATTTCCCCCGGTGGGTTGGTGTTGTGGGGGTTGATTCCCGCCTTGACCAGGATTGTTGTTATTCCTGTTCCTTCCTTTCTTCTTGGTGTTGTTCGAAGGGTGAGTTGGGTTGGCTATGTTCAACTGTTCAAAATTTTGGTATTGTTGAGCAGCAGAGGGTTGAACAAAGTTTACCCCCACATGAGGATGTGGGGGAGCCATGGGTTGTGGAGGACCCGGAAAGGGAAAGTAAGGGTTCTGTGGTGGTGTGGCTCCATAAGGTACATAGGAAGGCGTGGCGCTTTCACTAGTACTATAAGGTGATGTGGAGGGAGAACCACTAGTTGAGGGCATAGGTGGATGTATGGGAGGTGTCGGTGGTGGTCCACTAATGGGTGGAGGTATAGCAACAGGATATGGTTGTTGATAAGGGGGTGGGGGGAAATAAGGAGTGCCCTCGTATGCTGGCGGGTATTGAGGTGTTCCATACATCGGTGGTGGTTGGGGTTGTGGAACGTGGTGTGTGGTGGTACCTATTAGTCCGTATGCTGAGTGAGACATCCCAGGTTTGTCTTGACCAAATGGCACAGGTTTGGGAAGATCAGGAAGTACCGTGTATAAGTACCCTGACTGTGCGTAGATGAGGTCATATTGCTGGGATTTATTGATGGCTTCCTCTTCGGATTGTGGGAAGGTGGAAGCTACATCCTTACCAAGAAGAGCGACAAGTGATCTAAGAAACCAGTCAAGACATTGTTGCTTGGTGGTTTCTGCTTTACACAAACTACATCGCCTACGCCACTCATGAATGTGGTCAGCAATGTGGGTGGCTGAGGACTATTTGAAATTAGACAGTAGTTCTAGACCGTTGTCATGGTGGATGGGTAATTGGAAGAAAGTTAATAAGGCTTTGGCCAAGGATTCAAAGTTCGTGTGGGACCCAGATTTTTCTTCAACATACCATTTGGCTGATGGGCCAGTAAGTGTGCGTTGAAAAAGTCGCAATCTGATAGAGTCTTCCATGATGCTATTGGAAGAACATCATAGATGAAAGGTCATGACGTGATTGGCGGGGTCATCCCCTGCCTTCCCTTCAAACTTTGGTATGTCTGAAGGAAGTTTGGTTGACATTGCAGGCCATGTGGCATCATGCAATATAGGATCATTAGTGAGCTTGGTGAGATCCGGTATGTTGAGAGAGGCCAAGTATGGTATCTGTAGTGGGGTAGGAATGTTAGTTCCAGCTATAGTGTGTTGTGAACCTGACCCTTGATGGGGACTAGGTGTGTTGGTGCTCCCTCCTTGAGAGGAAGTGGGTCCCCCGCTTCCATGTAAAGGAGAGCGAGTGACTGCGTGACCTTGGGAATTGGACCCAAGTAAGGTAGAACCAAGCAAAGCTGATCCTAATATGGTAGCACTCACAGGAGTGTTTGAAGGAGGTACCGATGAACGAGTATGACCAGATACTCCCCCTAAAATAGGAGGAAGGTTGAGCAAGCGTCGTGAACGATGGGGGTTCTGTGGTTCCCCTATGATGGCAGACTAATTGTGTGAAATGTGTACAACAAGTGGTGAGAGAAAAATATAGAACCAAGAGTCTTTGCTGTGACTGTTTTTACACAATATATATATCGAACTCAAATTGTAATCAGAGGTGCATCATACATAAATGAGAAATAAAAATATATGTGGGTAAGAGGGTTTTGTCCGCATGGGGGAATCAAAAAGGAAAGAAAATACTCGTGTCCTAGAAGACGTAATGTCCTTCCTCTCAAATAGCACTGGACCTTCCAATAGCTCTCAACAGTGGGGTTTGAAGTCACTGGAAGAGACACTAGTGAAGGATGAAATAACTGGTTATAATGAGGGGTAGAGGGTGCAATATCCCGAAAGAGATGGCGATACCTCCCAATAGCCACACAAAATCCAATCAAGGTGCGATTGCAGCCCATAATCGCCACCCGGGTAGATGTCCTAAAATTGGTCACTAGGTACCTCGGTCCAAGCGCGACATTTAGATTTTCGGCCTAAAAAATGGGTCACGGGATGGATCCCGTCCAAGAGGTGGGTGCCTCAAGGGGGGATGCACAGAACAACCGAACCTCGGCCTTCGACCCTTCACGGGTATCTCCCTGCCTTATGGTGATTGGAACGCTGGACTTGGAGGATTTGAAATTTCCCTATTTGTCAACTTTTATGTTTGAAATTGTGAGAACCAGATAACGGGGGGTTATTTGGATGCCTACCCCCGAAATCCTACCTAGACTAAAATTTTATTTTGGCACCTCCTGTGGAGGACAACTTAGTGAGTTGTTTAGAAAGATTTTAGATGAAATTGTTTTGTGAGGCTGGGGGTGAAAACCAACCTCGTTTGATTAAAAGTGGGAGTGGATAGTCTAATGAAGAAAAGATGGGGTGTTTTCAGAATCCTTTTTGAGGAGACCTACTTAGACCACCACGTTTCGAGATGAGGCTATGTGAGTGAGCAAGAGGCTTTTGTGTGTGAGTGAAAGTGTACCAAATTTTAGTTATTTAGATGTCACCTTGCAACATGTGGACATTGCTTGGTCCTTTACAAGAGTTTGATTACCTAGATAAGCTAGATGTCATTGGTACAACCTTGAGGAATTTTAAAAGACCTAGGAAACTAGCATGTGGAAATTGTGGTTCGTTACTATCCTTTAACTCCCTATGTGTGAGTTAATCTAGAAAAGCATGAAACTAGCCTAGATTGAACATGTGGGCATGTGTGGGCCTGTTACAAACTTTTAAACTCTCCTAGTTTTTTTATCTAAGAAAGCAAAATTGCAACAACTATCCTATTTTTGTGACATATGGGCATGTATGGTCCCATTACAAATTTAGGATATGTTTGAAAAAATGAAACTAAGAGGGGTCTCAAAAGAGCCTTTGTCCTCTCCTAAAAGTTTTTAAATTTTGTTAAGGGAGATGAAACCGTTTTCGCAATCCTTTTCTGGTTCTCAAGATCGCTTAATGGCGCGAGAGAAGAGCATACTCACGATTGTTACTTGCAATTTCTAGTCCCAAATGTGAGCTAAGATGTGATTAGAATTGATGTTCAACTTAGATTTATAAACCAAAGCAAGCCATACACGTGGCAAAAAGAAAATAAGGGAAAATGATTTTTATCCACCTAAGTGCCTATGTTTGTTTGATTATCCCCTTTATAAGTTGAGGGGTCTAAGTGGTGAGTATTTAGAGCATGCATATCATCATTCTAAAGAAGGAAAATGATTCTTCCCCCACATCCAAGAGCTTACAATGAAAATTTTAGTGCAGAGGTGCGACCTTCTGTGTGGATAGAGGCGCATATGGCACCTGCGCGCTGACAGAATTGAACCGTAAAGCGCGTGCGCGCCCGACGCGCGCCTGTGGGGTGGAATACCCGCGCGCCTGTGTCAAAAGTCCGAGAAGAAAAATCCGGATGGATTTCTCTCCAATTTCTTGTGAATTGACTGGTAAGCAGGTCGGCAGAGGCCGGTTTGTGAACCTGCAAGTTAATGAAATCAAAAGGAAAGCAAAAAGAACCCAAATGAGGGAGGAATTGATACCTTCTCCCCAGTATGGTCGCCAATCAGTTTGCACCCAATTTGTCACTAGGTGAGCAAATTAAGAGTGCTTACATGCCCAGTTGGGCTCTGCTAGGCATGACAGCTGTAAAAGGAAAGGTTAGAAAGAAAAACAACAAAGCTATTAACAAGAATTAAACTAAAACTAATAAAAACTATGAGCATATAAAACAAATGAAAAATAGAGACAAATGGACCAATATAACCAATGTATAAGTTGATCTATTGATGAAATCCAAAGGCACAAAGAAGAAAGGGGACTTGGGTCCCTTCTTTCTCCAATGGAAGGCTCTTGAGGCCCTCAAAGCTTGCTCTCCTTACAATGAAAAGATGAAAATGTGGGTGAAAGAACTCCAAGATTATTCACTCAAGTGAGGGGTGAATAGCTCTATGAAATGCAGCTTTTGGTGTTCATTGCCAAAGAATGAGTCCTTAGCAATCTCAGCAGCATAACAATACAAATAATTCCTTGAGAAAATGGTGGTTATTCATGGATTTTTATAGCCCAACATTGGGATATTATGTAACCTCTTTTGAATGTGAAAAGGGGCTCTTTAGGGCTCAATTAGGTCTTTGACCAGCCCACCATGAGGATTGAGCTCGGATTTGGTGTCAAATCGGCTTGGGAGCTGATCCATTAGTGGTTGGGAGGCCGACCAATTTCAATAAATGCGTCGTTTAGCAGGCGCGCGGGTTTTTCGCCCAACAGCCGCGCCTTTTGCACATATGCGCGCTTTGTACGTTTCTGTTACGCGCATGCGTGCTTGCACCCAGATGATGTAAAACACCTTTCAAATTTTTGGTCATTTGTGTAGTTTTTTGACCCTTTTGCAATGCTGAGGAATTAATCTTGTGCCATGAATGACTTTTTCCTATTTTGACGATGCGGAGTTCTTGTCGCCATGTGCAGACGAAATTTCAGTGATAACAACTGTGACTCTGACTTAGGCTTCTTGAACTCTACACTCAACGCAGTCTTAATGTCATTCAGCAGTTTAAGTTGTACAAATCATGTAACAAACTTCATATACCAGCTCAATGCACGATCCCTCAAGCTAGTACTAAATTGATCTCTCTTAACAGCTTCATCGGTGACTTTCTTAATGCTCCATACAGCTTCGCATAAGAACTAGTGTTGGTCAGGATCCTCAGATCCATCTCCTATGAATATGGGTAACCTCATTTAATCTGCCATGGTAACCATTTGTTGGCATAGGGGCAGACCCAGGGTTCAACTCTAACAACGCACCAAAAAACCATAACTACTGGCCCTTACGGAAGCACCTGCGAAGTAGATTAAGTCTCACCCAAAGTAGCAATAGGGGGGTTGCACGACGCAGGTGTCTACAACCAGAGGAAATGCAAGATGATTCCAGAAAAACAACGCAACATAACCTAGAGATTCTTAACAATATTATGCGTAAATTCGCGAAGTAGGTTATATCATCTTATCTTCAACAATAAAAATAACAATGCAATAATAGTATAAAAGGGGGTAAATAACAAAGCATCAATCACATAGAACAACAAGATTTTACATAGTTCACCCTCTCCCCAGGGATACATCCACAGAATTGTATTTATTGATAAAGTAGTTGAAAAATATACAGTTCTATCTGCGCACTCATCTGCAGATCCTTCTCTCTCTCCTCTTTATCTCCTAACCCTGCGCACCCAACTGCAGAGTCAATCTTCGCACCCATATGAAGATCCAAAATACAAGGATACTCTAAAACATAATACTTCTACCTCTCAATCTCACTATTAACTCCCTCTTCTTAAGTCTTATTTACCTCTATTTATACATTTCATGCCCTTTAGAAAACCCTAGACTGAAGCCCAGGTGTCCAAAACCCTAACTCCACATTGCCAAAACCCTAGATCCACATAACCCTAATTTTAAGGACTTCGCCGACCTATTATTCCTTATTCTCCGCAAGGTGTTCCAAAGCACCCATTAATGTCTTCTTCTGCTTGCTAAATTTTCCACGGTCTATCTTCTTTGTTGCTTTGTCTTCCTTGATCTTCTCTTTCAATGACTCGCTTTCCTTTACTTCATTCCTTCTTTTATGCTTCTTTAACCACTTCGACCCTTCCTTGGTTTGTGTGCCTTCCACGCACTTCATACTTTGTCTTTCTTCTTCCTTAATATTCAATTTCTTCCGTAGTACCTGACCAAGGGCCAACATTTCCTTACCACCACCCCTGGTTATTTTACTGAGGGCCCATGCAATATGGGAAAATCCCAACTTGAACCTGTGATAGAAATTGGCAAGGCCTAAGAAGCTCTAAATCTCAGTGAGTGTGGTTGGGGCTGGCCAATCACATATGATTTGGATCTTGGCTAGATAAACATGCACACCATGTGCATCAACAATGTATCCTAGGTACTATACCTTGGCCATGTCAGAGAAGCATTTTTCCAAGTTGGCATATAGCTTCTGTTTCCGCAAAGTGTGTAGAACTTGTTGAATATGTTGCAAGTGTTTTTCCCAAGTCTTGTTGTAGATGAGGATGTCATCCAGATGCACCACCAAAAAATAATTAGTGAAAGGCCGTAATATATCTTCCATCATCCTCATGAAAGTTGTTGGGGCATTTTTCAAACCAAATGGCATGACCAACCATTCAAAAAGACCTTCTTTTGACTTGAAGGCAGTTTTCCATACATATGTATTTTCTATTTGGACCTGATGGTATCCAGAATTCAGATCAATCTTACTGAAGTATTTTCCCCCCTTGATATAATCAAGGAGATCATCGATTCGAGGAATTGGGTATCAGTTCCTGACTGTGATTTTATTTAGGGCCCGATAATAAATGTAGAGTCATCAAGTCTCATCTTTCTTCTACACCAACACAATTGGGCTTCCACAAGGTGATGAGTTGGGTCGAATGTGCCCCTTTTGGACTAGTTCTTGAATTGGATGCTTGATATCCTCATTTTCTAGCAGAGAGTAGTGATAGACTGGGCCATTGGGTAGTGGTTTGTTGGGGGTCATATCGATGGGATGCTTGACATGATAGTGTAGAGGTACCCCAGTAGGTGATGAGAAGATGTCTTTGTATTCTTTCACGAACTTATCCACTTGCTTCTGCTATGTGGAGAGGTCAGTTGCAGAGGCCATGGATGTGGTTGTAACCTTTCACTCACTTTGAGAGTGAATTATGAAGAAGACAAACTTCCCGGTCTGATAAATGAACTTCCTGTATTGCTTGGAAGAGATCAAGGAAATAGCACTAGGTGGGACTGCCTCGGGTATCCTGTAAAATTTCCTATTCAAAGTAATAATAACACTGTGAGGACTAGAATCATACAACATGACATTTCCATAAATAATTTTGGCCCAAAATAACATCACAAACTTCAAGGGGATCAACATCACACAATACCTCATCTTTGAATGGATTGATGTCGTATGACAGGCAACACTGTTGGCTAACGCGGAGATCACTTCCTTGATGAATCCATCCATTGGTGTAGGGTTGAGGGTGTAGCATTGTTGGAAGGGATATTTTCTTGATGACCTCTACTAAGATGAGGTTCTTCTGGCTACTTCTATCAATAATTAAGTAAAACAGAGTGTCTTTCACCCACTTCTATGAATGAAAGAGGCACTCACCTTCCTCTGGCTCATCAGGTTCACTGGGCTGAATCTTGGTGGTAGAAACGGTGGAACTGGGTTCTGCATCAATGATTTGTCTCCCCTTTTCTGGTTCTGAATCATAGTTGAAACCCACATTTTATTCAGAGGATTTTACCTCAGCCACCAATGAATTCTTTAAGTGTCAATCAATAATGTTATGACGGGTGATCTTATGGAAGTCACACCACTTCTTAGTATATTTATTCATCTTCCCATTTTCCTTCTTTACTTGCGGCTTGGACCAATTGTCCCAAGGTTTCCCATCTTTTCTTTGTCCTTTTTTATTTTTTTTGGGGTTTCCCTTGCCCTGCTTCTACTGTGAGGGGTTTCCAGACCCAAACTATCGCATCTTTTGTTTAAGCTTCTGCTCAATTTTGACGACATATCGATAGGTCGCGCCCAAGGATGAGATGTCCAAAAAATTCATTTATGCCTGTATGTATATATGTAGACTGTCGTGGTACTTGAGCACCAGATGTTTCTCAGAATATTTGATACCCAGCTTGGTCCACAAGGTGTGGAAGACATTGGTGAAATCTGGCACTGTTTGGTCTCTTTCCTACCGCAGTGTGGTCCATCTTGTATACAAGTCGTCATAACTTCCAACAGGGTATTATTGTTCCTTAATATCATCCCTGAAGGAACCCCAAGTGGGTACAAATGCAAATAATGTGGATCCCTCTATTTCATTTTTCTCATAGAAAGTATCTCACCAATCTTTGACATGGGGGATGGCCTTGAGGAGCACAAATGTAATATTTTCTCTATCGGAAACGTTGTGGACACAAAAATACCCTTGTATAAGGTTTAACAATTTATCTATGGCATCCGCATCTATTTGACCTTCAAATATAGGAAAATAAAAATTGATATGTACCTTGAAGGGGGTGGAGCCTCTGCTTGAGGTGGTTTCATCGCTGGTCAGTAGCCATCGAAGGATTTGTGCAAATTTTTCCATCATATCGTTCCTCTGTCGCTCAAGGGATTTCTCGAGCAACATTTTGAAAGGATCTCATGTCCCATCGTCTTTGTTTTCTCCTACCATGGACAATTTATTAGGAGCATGAGAGTAGTTTTCCTCAAGAGAAACAGTCTTGAGACCCAACTCTCTATACCCTGACAAGTCATAAAGACAATGCGTAGCAATAAATGAAAAAATCCATCAGAAATCGTGACAAACTAATAGTACGAGGCACAAATCCAACGGAAGATATGGCAATGAAGAAGCATTAAATCAAGCATTCATCACACCGCTAGAATATTAGATAGTTAATTATAGTGCAAAGGGACATGGACAACTGGCGAAGGGGCACAAAAGTTGTGACAGGTCGACAAGCATTGGTTATTGTCACTTAGAGTTGCATGCAAGTAAGAGAGAGTTGAGAACTGTAGTGCAGAGCTGAGAAACACCTCAGAGTCGAAATATTTTTCACTGGTAACTAATTTACAAAAATGGCACCACCAAAATCAATAGTTATTATACCAAATAAAGCCCGAACAAGAGAGCAAACAATAGAACTAGAGGTTGAAGAGACTCCAAGAGTATCATCATCGGAGACAAGGTTTCCCTGAGACTACATTCCACCAAGGAAGGATGATGCCCCACTGGTGACATTTCAAAAGACTTCCAACTATGAATTGGTGACACCCGACATCCCAAATGGGGTCATCATGGATGAAGAAATGCTAGGTATGGTTTTGCAGCTCAAATATGCGAACCATGATATCACAGACATGGCGAAGTTCCCTAAACTTGTGCCACACCAATACTTGGAACTAAGGATAGATCCAACAATGAACCAGAGAATACATGTGCCAAAGGTGTGGGCTAGAGGATTGGAGTGAACATGCATCCTAAACCTATTCGACATCCCACACTTTGGCAAGAGTAACACGGTGAATGCATGTGTTAAGTTTCTCTTAACTTGTGTGCATGGAGGTTATTTTTGGTTGGATAGGACAATATCTATATATACAGACCCAATTGCAAGGATCACATGATTACCATCACAGGGACAAGACCCAATCTCATTTTTTGCATACAAGAAAAATGACAAGACTCTATCATAGGAAATAAGGGAAAATTTTCACACAGTTAGAGGTGTACGCAGGTTGGATTTGTCGAGCATATGTGACCCAATAGTAAGGATTACAACGCAAGAATTGATGTGAAATTTACTAAGGAAATGAAAAAACTATCAAGTGTCGGTGAGAGTGATAGTTGCGGCTAAGAAGTGTGTCTAAGGGATAAGAAGAGCGACAAAAAAGGAAACACTCCAAAATTTCATGGAAGTGTGGAGGGGCATGATGTAGTAGGATTAAGTGGCTTGGGATGAGCCACATGTGAATCTTGGGGGCTTGTTGGACAGGAAGTTCAAAGAACTAAGTTTTTAGGGCGAGCACAAAAGCAGGAAGGATAATAGTTAGGCATGAAAAAGAATATAAACATGCAAAGGAAGGAAGAACAACAGTCAGGAATGTAAAAGAAACATGCAGGAACAAAGGTAGGAAAAGCATGTCCGAATAATGAGTTGTCATGAGTTGTAATGAGTCATCATGATTTTTCATAAGGTTTTTGGATAAGCAAGTAGGTTTTTGAGCCCTAAATTCTATGTATAAATATATAATGAGTCAGGTAGAATAGGTTGTTGAAAGTTGAGCTAATGATATCCTGAGGTCGAGAGAATAAACTGAGAATGAGAGTCTATGTTTGAAGGTTTAGGGAGGGTTTACAGAGAGAGGCTTGCACTACAGAGAGGCTAGGAAAGATTGGGAAGTATGACATGATATATCTATTGTAAGTGCAATGCGCAAGCCTAATATGATTGCACGAGAATAATAAAGAAGCTATTCCTTGTGGACATAGCCCAAGAATTGGGTGAACCACGTTAAATTCAGTGTCTGAATGTATTTTTATGTGATTGTTGCACATTGATGATGAATGTTAAATTATTGTTCACAATGGTGTTGTATAAATAAAGTTTACTAATTAATCAAGGGAAAAGAGACACAAAATACTACACATAGGGTAGATAAGTAAGAATGAACATGATTATAGCCTCCCATTCCCTTGTCCCTACAAAAACTTGGTTCTTGCAACTTCAATAGATGCCTCGGGTGAGACTTCACTTGCATGTAGGTGATGCCGAAAGGGTCGGTGTCTACAGGGTTTGTTGGTAGAAGAAAATGAACCTAGGGTCTTACAACCATGAGCCAACACCATGGTAGCTAGACATGGCCATGGATCGATGGTGGAATGCCATGTTAGAAAGTTATGCAAAGAAAGATGGAATTATTGGCAATGTTGCTCAAAAGTTTCCATCAAAGAATTTATTTTGGAATGACTCTGCATACATAAAGTTTTTAATATGCCTAGACCAATCATGCAAGAGTATGTATGTGAAGTGTTTGTTGATATTCCTAAACCAATATCTAAAAGCATGTATACAAAGTGTTTTTCAATATCTTTGAACCAAGAATGCAAGAGTATGCATGCAAAGTGCTTCTTAAAACTCCTAAACCAAGCATTAATCATATGCACAAATTATTGATTCCAATAGATGTTTTTTTCATAATCATGCACGATGAGTGGATTTCTTTGGTAGTGGCTTGTTTTCTTGTTACATATATAAGGTTTCCTTTATGAATTTAAATTCTTAAATCATTTCGCTTTTTATCATTTATAACATGATAACTCCCATACAATTTGCAACGTCAATTGACTTCTAATTTTGGAAGCATGCTTTTTACATAATAATTCTAGGAAAATCGATTTGTTATCTATATTTTGGTGGGGTTGGAGATGCACAATTTCTATGAGGAAAAATTAGTTATTTTCCATGATCATTTGAGTTTTTATTTTGTTGTTATAATCAATGGATGTTTCCTCATTCGGTTCCCTTTTATTAAGAAAGATTTCTCGAATCAATTCACATAGTAATCCTCTCTCAACAATGCTTATAAAACCAGATATCCTTCCAATTCGACCCCATTATAATTGAGCCTAATTGATATTCCTACTTATTCTTTCCCCTTTTTTTATTCACATGCCTATAATCACAATATATACACTTTGAATTACACTCTAAAATCCATTCCCTCTAAGGAAATATGCAGCCCAAATTTTCCAAAATTTCCTCCCAAAAAACTGTTAAGAACCAAATATCAATATAGCATAGAAAAACCTCAGAAAAAGTACTCAATGCCTTGAAAAAGAGATAAGTTCAGATAATAAGCCTCTTCGAGGGGGAAAACTCCTTTTACCCCACTTAAATGTTCAAGTACAAGATGATTCCAAATGAAAATGTCTTCTTGGTATATATAGGAGACTAGGAGGTATAATTACAACTAATGGAATAAAGCCGACATAAATAAAATAAAATTACTAATGTAATATGCCCCAATTAAGGGGTAATGAGCCAATATTAGGGCTTAACATGCCCCTCCCCTTGAG
>ML786428.1:306876-334057 GCA_009831015.1 Picea engelmannii
CCAAGTAGGATTTTCTGGAGGCTTATTTGGTGTAGAAGTTCCCTTTTTGGGTGGCATGTTGGCCAAGTATCACTTTTGAACCTTGATTTTGAGGTGGTTCTGCTAGACAATATTTCTTCTGTTGTATCTCCCAAGTTTTGTCCATTATATGTATGAAACTTTATTTTATGTAGTTCTGTGATATTTATTCTCTACAATTCCACAGGTCTGATCAAAATTGGATGTGCCAAGTGGAATTTATGGTAACTTCCCCACAACTTGCTGATTTTTTTCCTTTCCAGGAGATCTCACTTGTATAGCGTGCCCCACACAAAATAATTGATATAAAATTTTGAAACTCGTACCAAAAATACTACAGACTGTCCACTATCCAATGAAACTAGTTCCACTCAATTTGGATACTCTAGGAAGAAGTTATGATTGTTTTACCTGGAACACCTTATTGAGACTAGTCAATAGGACTAGTCAAATACCCTATCTTCCACAGGATGTATCTACATATTTAAGATGACCCAGAATATGAATTTTTTACCATAGCTACCTTACTAATTTATGTGAATAGACTCTGGATTTCAGGGTCTGAAATGTTACATAAAATTATTTATAGCGAAAATTCCGCAATGACTCAGTTCAGGATGATTCCAAAACTCTATCTTGTACAGGTTGTATCTCCGAAAGTATAAGGCCTCGGGAGATGAAATTTTAACCCAATGTACCTTGATATGTCTACTAAATATCCTCCAATATGTTCCTTTTGAAACGTTTTATAAAAAAAGTTATAGCGAAAATTCCAAGGTGTATCAGATGTAGCAGCGAAACCCCAAGACCTTGATCTCTGATACCATATGTTAAGAACCAAATATCAATATAGCATAGAAAACCCTAAGAAAAAGTACTCAACGCCTTGAAAAAGAGATAATTTCAGATAATAAGCCTCTTCGAGGGGGAAACCTCCTTTTACCCCACTTAAATGTTCAAGTACAAGATGATTCCAAATGAAAATGTCTCCTTGGTATATATAGGAGACTAGGAGGTATAATTACAACTAATGGAATAAAGCCGACATAAATAAAATAACATTACTAATGTAATATGCCCCAATTAAGGGGTAATGAGCCAATATTAGGGCTTAATAAAACTCCCCCTCAACTTCCATTATCTCGTCAATAGTCGTTAATTTATCTTTGGTAAATTTAGACCCTCCCTCCATACATCTTCTTGAAAAAATGTTCAATAGTGCCCTAGTTTCCTAACATATTCTCGTTGAAGACATTATTTGCAATATTTAATACATAATGCATCATATTCCTATCCATGAAGATGAAGAAATTCGGTAGGAGTGTGGGAGTATTCTTCATTTTTCCAAGCTTCCCAAACCAAACCTTTATAAAAATGAATTTCAATACATATGAAACCTTAATGACAACCCTAATATCATTATTTTAAAAGTTAATAAAGGAAAGACTATTGTGGTTATGAATGTTATACTATGTTGTCATTGATGTCAAAGGATTGATTTCAAAGGGTTGATGTCAAGTATTGTCGTAGTGATGTTCTTGTATCATTGATGCATTGATTGTTGGATCATGTGGTCATGGATTTAATTGAGGTCATACGGTTTATGTCATAAAGTTTCATTGTGATATTTTGTCATTAATGAAATGGATGATTATTGTTGTATCAGTGTATCATTGATATCATGTCATGGTTGATAGGAAGTACCAAATAGATGAACTCCAAATTGGTCCCCTTATGGTGAAATCCCTCACAGAAAGATGCTTTGTGAAGTCCAAATGGTTAAGTGGTTTGGTAGCCCCAACAGTGTAGAGTTTGATTGAGGAATAATGTAATGAAGATCAATGAATTTTCAAGTGAGACTATTCTAGATGGATAGTGATCATCATGTCATTTTCGTTGATATGTGGAATGTCACATAACTCCTCATGGTTAGAGAGTTATGTCCATGTGAAGTTGGAGAAGCCTCTAGAAGGTCAAAGAAGTCAAATCATTCTAGAAGATCCTAGAAGAAGTTGAACAGTCAAATTGGTTAGTCATGCATTAAGTGGTTGCAACACGAAAACAATTAAAAATGAATTAGTTGCAACTAGAAGTGGGGAGTTTACTATTTTTGGATAAAGTGGTTGTAAGTGGAAAAAATGGTTAGAAGTGGGTTAGCCCCAAAAGAAGAAAGTTGGTTAGGAGATAACCCCTAGAGGAGGCTACTTGGAGAAGTATAAATAAGAGAGAAAGGGTCTCTTATGGGATGAATCTTTTGAGCATATTGAAGATCTATTTTTCATGAAAGGTTCATTGTAGGTACTCATGAACACATCAGAAGTTCTACAATTCTAAGGTAGCAAGAAAGTTTTACGTCGAAAGTTTTAGATGTTAAAAAAATCCTAGTTTTATGGAGTTGTACGCGGGCTGCAGTGGGCCAGGGTGCGTACATACACAGAATGAAGAAGGAAAGGTCACGTACAGGTGAAAAAGTAATGAATACTTTAGTTGATGTTGATGTCAGGTCCCTGAAGTCTGAAGCAAGTTCCATATCAGGATTCTACATGTTCAAATCATATATAGAAGTTATGGTATGGTTGCATGGTAGTTTTTCATGATCCCTTATGCTTATGGTATGGTGAATTCTTGAATCTTTCTTGTTATGGTTGTTATGACATCTGGATATGGTATATGTTGGTTGGTTTATTGAGTGAGAAACACTCTTATGTCTGGTATAGCTCTAACATGGTAGAGGGACATTTCTGTTATATAATGATGTATGCATGAGAGACATGCATAGGATTCTTTGTATGGTTGTTATGATGGTTGGTTATGGTAGATGTTGGTTGGTTGGTTGAGTGACTTTGTTTTGATATAGTTGAGGGATATCTATGTTGTGTGATGTTGTATGCATGAGAAGCATGCATAGGTTGTTGGATGTTATAGATCTATTTGTGGTTGATGATGGTACAGGTTTGGCAGTGACAGGTTACAAGTGGATATGACAGAGGAAAAAAGGGTCTAAAGGGACAAAAGCTTGAAGTTTCAGAAACCCTAGTTTTATGAAGATGTATGCATGTTGATAGTGGAGTAGGTCATGTACAGACGTGTGCTACAATATAGATAGGCTGCATACATACGTGTGTTGCAGTATAGACAAGTTGCATACCTATTGACATAATTGGTTTTATGTCTAAATGTTGGGTCTTGTACTTGAGAGTTGTAGTCCTCACATCTCAATTGGTGTTGAGATATGTAGGTTGGGTCTTGCATTGAGAGTTGGTTCTCTCTTGGAGTTGGTACTCCTTTTTCAGTTAGTGTTCATAAACCCTCGAGATTGTAGTCTCTTGTAACACATAATAAAAAATGTTTACACATATATCTAGTGTTCTTTGTGTTCATTATTGTGATGGCTCATATTTCTTTATTGTTGATGTATGTTGATATATGTTTACATGCAATAAACTAAGTATGAATGGAAGTAATGAGTAAATGGTGATTTCTAACCAAATTTTTGTAATAAGTGTAAAAAGAGCCTCACACTGATTCACCTCCCCTCGCAATGTGGTTGGTGTGTCCAACAATTGGTACCAGAGAAGGCCCTTCATTATAATTCTTACAAGATTGAAGTCACTTTGTTTATGAGATATATCATGATGATTTGATACTATCTAGAGATATATCATTGATTTTGGAGGTACTATTGGCTGCTTAGTACTTGTTGTAGTGAATAGTTTTATCTCCATTGATAAATCTTGTGATGTATTGTTAGAGGCATATTTGTTGGATTTCTTTGGAACATGGTTGGTTTAAATACATATTTGGACATGTATTTGATGAGGTGGTGATGTTGTACATCAATGATGAGTCATAGCTTGATGCACGATTGGGACAAACTTGATACATTATGTGAGGAAATTGCTATTAGTATCATTGGCACATGGTGTATGGATGATGTATGGATAGCTTGATTGTGGTACATATTGATCCGGTTTGGTGAATGGTTGATGCACTTGCTTGGTACCAATGGCGATACATGTTTGGTGCATGGTTGATGCACTTACTAATTGTATATGGTACAGTATTGTTGTTTGATGGTTGAGATACATTTTCTTGACTTATGGCACTTGGTTTATAATAGAGGCATATCATGTGTGATATGACACTTGTTTGAGGCACATGGTTGGAATGTTGTATGGTTGATGATGTTATTGGTGCATTGATAGAGGCACTTTTTGATGATCTTGATATATGATTTGTACACATTTTTCACATATTCTTGGCATATGGATGATGCACTTCATTATGGTATATGGTATTGTGTTGATGTGCATGCTTGGAAGATGGTATGACACATGATGTACATGGTTGATGGTTTGTTCATGATTCATTGTTGACATATGTTTTTCTTCATGATTGATGCATGTGATAGTATGCATGATTGGCATACACTTGATGTATGGCATGGAATGAGTTTAGATGATTGATGCATGAATAGGTCCAAGGATTGTCATAGGAAGAGAATATCATTCTTGAGAAGTTGATCTATATTATGGTTTAGCAACAAAAGTTGTGTATTGTAGTGGTAGCATATTGTTCTTATTGTAGAGAAGATATGGGAGACATAACCACACGGGGAGTTATTCTTCTTCCCATAATTGGTTACAAATGTATGATTCCAGGTGGAGAGATGATAGAGATGATTGGAAGCCATGCTACCAGCATTACATCAGAGTAATTTCCCTTGTCAAAGGGGGAGATATTATTCATATACATGGAAAGAAGCCTCGGGGATAGTTTAGCCAGGGGGAGCATCCCCAGAGAGATATACCCTTTTCCATTGATGCCAAAGGGGGAGGGATATTCACATTTATTTTGTGAGATGAAAATTGATGAGGAGCTATGATCATAGAGGGAGCATGAGCATTGACATGTCCAAGTGTTTCCATTAATGATTGGTGTTTCTATCAATGCCAAAGGGGGATATTGTTGTACTATGTTGTCACTGATGTCAAAAGTTTTATGTCAAGTATTTTCATAGTGATGTGCTTGTATCATTGATGTATTTATTGTTGGATTATGTGGTCATGGATGTAATTGATTTCATAGGGTTGATGTCATGAAGTTTCATAGTGATATGTTGTCATTAATGTAAAGGTTGATCATTTATGTATCATTGTATCATTGATATCATGTCATGGTTGATAGGAAGTACCAAATGGATGAACTCCAAAGTGGTCCCCTTATGGTGAAATCCCTCACGGGAAGACGCTATGTGAATTCCAAATGGTTAAGTGGTTTGGTATCCCTAGTAGTGTAGATTTTGATTGAGGAATAATGTAATGAAGAACAATGAATTTTCAAGTGATATTATTCTATATGGATAGTTCTCATCATGCAGTTTTTGGTGATACGTGGAACATCACATAACTCCTCACGATTAGAGAGTTATGGCCATGTGAAGTTGGAGAACCCTCATGAGTTATCTAGAAGCCTTTAGAAGGTCAAATAAGTCAAATTATTCTAGAATCTCCTAGAATAAGTTGACCAGTCAAAGTGGTTAGTCATGGGTTAAGTGGTTTCAACATGAAAACAATCAAAAATGAATTAGTTGCAACTAGAAGTAGCAAGGAAGTTTGACGATGAACGTTTCAGAGGTTCAAAAAACCCTAGTTTTCTGAAGTTGTACGTGGGATGCAGTGGGCCAGGGTGCGTACATATGTGGGCTGAAGAAGGAAAGGTTGCGTACAGGTGAAAAAGTAATGAAGACTTGAGTTGATGTTGATGTCAGGTCCCTGAAGTGTAAAGCAAGTTTCATATGAACATTCTACAAGTTCATATCATCTACATAAGTTATGGTATGGTTGCATGGTTTTTTTTCATGATCCCTTATGCTTATGGTATGGTAAATGCTTGAATAATTCTTGGTATGTGTTAGCGATCAAAATGTAATTGACTTTTGAAAGCGTTTTCATCTCTCTCTATTTTGACTTATTAATTTCTTCAGTCTTTTGGCCAATGTCTTAACCTCCACTTCTTCATCAATCTCCCAGTGATTACCTTTTCCCAACATCCTTGACTTTGCCCTTTCGAACTACAAAATCAAAATGGTTAGTTCACCTAAACTTCCATTTTGATAATAATTTCAAATAAAATTTGTTATTTTGTATTATTATAAAGTGGTGGGTGCTCGAAGTGTTCTGATCATAAAGACCAACTCTACCAAGTTATGAGTCATATGCTGAGCTGCAATTTAAGGCACAAAGACAATTCTCATCCTCAGTCACAAATCATATTAGGTAATTTTGAGGGGCCCATTGGTCAGTTCTTATGTCAAGCCTAAGCCTAAGTTTATGAATCAAAGTGCATATGCCTTAATTTACCAACGTACCAGAACCAAATCCTATATCAACAAGTCCTAGCTAACTCACAAGCCATACACATGCCTAATTCTCATAATAAGCTACAAGCCAACGCTTATGACAGGTCAACACATCAAGCTATGAGCTAACTAAGTCAAAGCCACCATCTAGGTCACGTCCACATGTCAATCCATATCCATTAACCAACAGATAAACCGAGTCCACATGCCACTCTTTCAATCCAATCCGAGCCACAAGCCAAATGCAGGCAGCTGACAGGTGCCAAGGGATTGAGTTTTTATTATGCTTGTACAGGCGTTTAAGGAGCTCCATTGCTAGGTATCAGGCCACGAGTTAAGCTAAAACTAAAATCTCACGCAGATGTCCAATGGTGAATGTAGTTTGGCTAAAAAAACGTTGGGACAGGTTGAAGATATATGGCCACTAATTGAGCCATGATTCAAGTCATGAACCAAGCCAGAGGCTTAAGCTACATAACGCATAGCCCAGCACAGAGTACCTGAGCACTAGGTTAAATCCATATGAAGGCATCTGGCTATAAGGAAGACCCACGAGATGAGCAGATATAAGGGTAAGGTACTAGATCAATGCATTGTCTGTTAGAAATGGATGATGAATAGCCATGGTGTGGGTGGAATCCAGTTCGATTTGCTTCAGAACTAGCAAAATTTGTCACAAGCGAATGCAAAAACTTCTGTCTAGAACCTGGCCGACAAAGAGAGTTCGGTTTCACTTTCTCTTTTCAAGTGCAACAAATAGCAATTGCCTCTGGCAGACTAATTCAATGTAGCAAAGGGTTTTCTGTCTCAGAAATGGTCGACAAGGATGTGGTGGTAGCCTCAAAAGACTCCATAGAAAGACAAGGTTTGGACATGCATGTCTATGATTTGGTAAATGATGTTGTGGGTACATTGACTACCGGACGATATCATGATGATGATGTTATGGTTGTTGTTATCTTGGGCGCTGGTACAAATGCCTGTTACGTGGAACATGCAGATGCAATCCCAAAATGTCAAGGTCTTCTCTCAAAATCTGGTTATATGGTTATCAATACAGAGTGGGGTAATATTTGGTCTTCTTATCTCCCAGTAACAGAATTTGATAAAGCTCTTAATGCTGAAAGTGTAAATCCTGGCAATGAACATAAGCAAAGACATGAATACAACCACATGTAGACACTCAGCCAGATATGAATTTGCAGAAGAGTAGTCATCCTGTACATAGTCATGAACATTCTCAGCATCTTCCACCTACTGTTGTGGTTCAGGAACACCATTTGCAGCTTCTTAATAAACAGACACCAAAACGACATCAAGGCATTTCACAATTACAACAACTAATGTTATTTTTGGGTTGGCTTGGGATACAAATCTGTTATTATTCCTATATTTGCTATTACAGTAAGCATTTTTGTCAGTTTAGTTTGGCTGCCATGTATGGTATGGCAGTAGCTTCTTTGGGCATGCTTAGTATAATTGCAACAGGATTGGCCATCGATGCATATAGACCTATTAGTTGAATTGTTGGGGCAATGCTTCCTTATTGCTTCTTTTCCAAGACAATGAAAAGTGTCGGTAGTGCAGCCTTGAAAATAGTTGAAGAGGTTAAGAGGCAATTCAACACCATCCCAGGTCTGATGAAAGATTTGAAAAATAAATGGTTGCACAAGAGGCAAGGAATACAGCTACTTCCAAAACTCTTGACCTCGTAAAAGAAGTAATTTTCTCTCTGCTATTACATGTAGTGGACACTGAAACATACTCCTATGATGATCAGGTCATCATGAAAGCTGAAACAAAGTGAAAGCTAGAATTAAAAATACCTAGCATTCTATAGTAAATGGATTTCCATCTTAACAAGATGATAATACATTCATGTTCAGCAGCTCACACGATMTTTTGTGATTTTATAAGCAGCATCTTTCAACTTGAGGGGTGAAGCTTGAACACTTGGCAGAATAATTATCAGTCAAAGATCCATCCAAATTCCAGATCCTCATTCTTAGTAGCTAATGATAAATGTTCAAGCTGTGCTTTCGGTGGTTTAGGCGAACAGGACGACTGTTCATTAACCTTCATTAACCACCGAAAACATGGCTTTCGGCAGATAATCCACTCAGGAGCTTTCTAGGTTAACCACTGAAACTTGTAACTAGACAGAGAAAGCTAAATTTTGCACAGATCGAGGTTTTTCTGATCCTAATCATTTGAAAACACTCATGATGGATAGATGATGAATTATGTATTCAGTTTCAAGATTCATTTTTGGTATATAAGGATTAGAAAAGGTGGCCAAGTTGGTTTTGGCACCTATTTTGGTGGAAACAAGTTGGATTTTTTGCACATCTCAACAAATTCGAATTGTATCTCTTGGAAGAGTCATCACTCAGCCTTGGAAGGCTATTCTGCACTGTACAATGACTCTACAAGATATGAAGACCATGAAATCTGGGATTGACCTCATTTTTGGGGATCATTCCACATCTTTTGCAAACTAAATTTTGACTTTCTATCTTTAGCATATTTGATCCATGTTTTCAGGATCTCAGAACTGCATTGTAAATCTATAAAGCTGAAGGTAGAATAGGAACCAGGGGTTCGACTTTGGAGACTTTTTTATATTATGTACTCAAACTTCTCATTTTCATATTGAGTAAGCAAGCTTCTTTTTCCATAACTTGTTCAGATTTCATCTTCTTTTCTATTATGTACTTGCACCTGGATATTATATTCATGTTGTTATGCTTGTTTATGCCCGATAACTGTCATCTTATCACTGCATTCATAAGTTTAGCTTTGCAAGTATTCCTATGATTATTGTAGTTGGCCATTCATATATGCTTTATATGTGATTCTTCTGATATAATAGTTATTTCTTCACTCATCCCTTTATTTGTAAACTCTCTGGACATTTGTGGTTGAAATCCTTGTCCATCTAAATGTGTTTATGCATGATTTGAGTGAGAAATGATTCAGTCCCCTGACTTGATCCAAACCCACACTTTTTATTGAGAAAATAGTTACCAAAAGATTAAGTTACCAAGAATCTCTAACTTACAACCTAGGAGAGTTTCCTGGAGTGATAACAAATTGGCGTCGTTGCCAAGGAGATGAGATTGAAGCTCAGCTTCCTTGGGAGACAACATAGATCTAGCTTTGATGACATCATTTCGGTTGTAATCATCTATCTGGCAACTCCATGAAGGATGAATTCAGTGGCAACTCCATTATTCAAAATCTGTTGGTGACTCCACTGGTATGACATGAACCAGATCTTTGCTAAGAGGTATGCGTTCTGTGATTTTTCAAAAATTGTTGGTTTCCCAAATCCAGTACCTACTAAAGATGAATGGGAAAATAGTCTTCCCAAATTTCGAGGAGAAGACTGGGAAGTACCAGACGAACATTTGCTGGATTTTCATGACTACATGCATCGGTTGCGAGTTGTGCATGAGGATGTTCAGATCTGACTTTTTAGTCTTTCATTAGAGGGAATTGCTCGTGATTGGTATCGATCTCTTCCTCTTTCAAGTGTCAGCTCTTTGGCTGATTTTCATGATGCCTTTCATCTATTTTGTAAAGAGATATATTCAGTTGACCTTCTCTATCCTAAATGTTGCCATGATTTCAATTTGTTTTGTAAGGAATCAAATAGTTATGTGAAATATGCTACAACAGGAGATACCTCTCATTGTGATCTAGACATTGAGGATCTTTATAATGTTAGCCATAGTATAGATTATTTTGACATTGTACCAAATACATCTATTGTCTTAGGCTATCAACAAGATCCAATTGTCCCATTCAAAGACTTGAAAGATGATGAGCAGATTGACAGATCAACAGGTGAAAGTATTGGAGCTATAGTAGATGTTGAGGGCAGCCTACATCTTCCAGATTTACAAACCAAGGGAAGTTGCAGTAACCATGAGGAACAAGATTTGCAGGGACTGCCTAATATTCAGTTTGAACACCAGAAAGATCTTCTTTCTCCTTATAAATATTCTATTTCAAATTATGATGAGGAACGAGGTGAGATTTTTCCAAATCTGTTTCATGATGTTATTGTTGATCCTGCTATTCAAGAAGCTTCATCTCTGTCATTAGGATCTTATCTTGATCCTCTTATATTCGACCAATATGGTGATGAGAAAGGAAATGTTAAGGTTTATGAAGACTTATTTTTTATTCAAATTTCATCCAGTTCTTATTTTCAGCAGAGAGATGATCAAAAGTATGTGCATGCTATGATTGATGCTTGCCGTGAATCTGTTGAAGATATTTCTAGTCTTGATATATCCCGCAAAGATATTATTATTGGAGAGGAAATTGTTTGTTGTGTTAAGGCAACACATCATCTTAATGAAATCAGATTACAGAGATATGGTGCAGGAGAGAAGAAAGGTTCAGATCAGCTGTTGAGCTCGCATTTTTCTCTAACAAAGGTTGAGCAGTCCACATTCAGCATTGAGATAAGTGAAAGCAATCAGCAGCTTAAATACAGCTAGTTGGATCAGCAGCTCAAAGAGGTATTCTTTCATGATTTTTATGACCCTATTACAAACTTTTTGGAATCTATGAGAAGCATAAATATCAAAACATTTTTGTCAGACGAGGGACAATTTTGTTTCTGTTATTGACTATATTTCTGCATGATATGGCTTCCATCATTTTTTGGGTTAAGATCAAGAATAGTTTCAGGAAATCACTTTCTAACATGGCTTCATTGGAAGCATGATTTCACTTTATGAGAGGCAGTACAGTTGGTTAGCGTAGGAGTTAGCAGTAGAATAATCTCTTCATACGAGCAAGTAGATTGTTTTCAATTTCTTGAATAAACAGGCAAGCTACAGGCGGGCTACTGGTTTGCAGTCTACATGCAGCTTCAAGGAATTCTCAAGGACCAGTTGTAAAGGCCAAATGACTCCATAGCCCAATGGACTAGACACAATACAAATTGAGGATGATTGTTGAGCAGGTCGCAAGATGGCTACAGGTAGGTCACAGGTTTAAAGAGGTCAATTGTAAGGGCCAGATGACTCCATGCCCAATGCTAAAAGCTACTGGAACTACTAGGTTCTTGGAAACCTCGCAGGGAGGTATCCATCCCAGTCGGAGCCAGATGTTAGCGATCAAAATGTAATTGACTTTTGAAAGCGTTTTCATCTCTCTCTATTTTGACTTATTAATTTCTTCAGTCTTTTGGCCAATGTCTTAACCTCCACTTCTTCATCAATATCCCAGTGATTACCTTTGCCCAACATCCTTGACTTTTCCCTTTCGAACTACAAAATCAAAATGGTTAGTTCACCTAAACTTCCATTTTGATAATACTTTCAAATAAAATTTGTTATTTTGTCTTATTATAAAGTGGTGGGTGCTCGAAGTGTTCTGATCATAAAGACCAACTCTACCAAGTTATGAGTCATATGTTGAGCTGCAATTTAAGGCACAAAGCCAATTCTCATTCTCAGTCACAAATCATATTAGGTAATTTTGAGGGGCCCATTGGTCAGTTCTTATGTCAAGCCTAAGCCTGAGTTTATGAATCAAAGTGCATATGCCTTAATTTACCAACGTACCAGAACCAAATCCTATATCCACGAGTCCTAGCTAACTCTCAAGACATACACATGCCCAATTCTCATAATAAGCTACAAGCCAACGCTTATGACAGGTCAACACATCAAGCTATGAGCTAACTAAGTCAAAGCCACCATCCAGGTCACGTCCACATGTCAATCCATATCCATTAACCAACAGATAAATTGATTCCACATGCCACTCTTTCAATCCAATCCGAGCCACAAGACAAATGCAGACAGCTGATAGGTGCCAAGGGATTGAGTTTTTATTATGCTTGTACATGCGTTTAAGGAGCTCCATTGCCAGGTATCAGGCCACAAGTTAAGCTAAAACTAAAATCTCACGCAGATGTCCAATGGTGAATGTAGTTTGGCTAAAAAAACGTTGGGACAGGTTGAAGATATCTGGCCACTAATTAAGCCATGATTCAAGTCATGAACCAAGCCACGGGTCAATCCACAGGCTTAAGCTACATAACGCATAGCCCAACACAGAGTACCTGAGTGCTAGGTTAAATCCATATGAAGGCATCTGGCTATAAGGAAGACCCACGAGATGAGAAGATATAAGGGTAAGGTATTGAATCAACGCATTGTCTGTTAGAAATGGATGACGAATAGCCATGGTGTGGGTGGAATCCAGTTCAATTTGCTTCAGAACTAGAAAAATTTGTCACAAGCGAAAGCAAAAACTTCTGTCTAGAACCTGGCCGACAAAGAGAGCTCGGTTTCACTTTCTCTTTTCAAGTGCAGCAAACAGCAATTGCCTCTGGCAGACTAATTCAATGTAGCAAAGGGTTTTCTGTCTCAGAAATGGTCGATAAGGATGTGGTGGTAGCCTCAAAAGACTCCATAGAAAGACAAGGTTTGGACATGCATGTCTCTGATTTGGTAAATGATGTTGTGGGTACATTGACTGCAGAACGATATCATGATGAGGATGTTATGGTTGTTGTTATTTTGGGCACTAGTACAAACGCCTGTTACGTGGAACATGCAGATGCAATCCCAAAATGTCAAGGTATTCTCTCAAAATCTGGTTATATGGTTATCAATACAGAGTGGGGTAATCTTTGGTCTTCTTATCTCCCAGTAACAAAATTTGATAAATCTCTTAATGCTGAAAGTGTAAATCCTTGCAATGAATAGAAGCAAAGACATGAATACAACCACATGTAGACACTCAGCCAGATATGAATTTGCAGAAGAGTAGTCATCTTGTACATAGTCATGAACATTCTCAGCATCTTCCACCTATTGTTGTGGTTCAGGAACACCATTTTCAGCTTCTTAATAAACAGACACCAAAACGACATCAAGGCATTTCACAATTACAACAACTAATGTTATTTTTGGGTTGGCTTTGGGATACAAATCTGTTATTATTCCTGTATTTTCTATTACAGTAAGCATTTTTGTCAGTTTAGTTTGGTTTCCATGTATGGTATGGCAGTAGCTGCTTTGGGCATGCTTAGTATAATGTCAACAGGATTGGCCATCGATGCATATAGACCTATTAGTTGAATTGTTGGGGCAATGTTTCCTTATTGCTTCTCTGCCATGACAATGAAAAGTGTGGGTAGTGCATCCTTGAAAATGGTTGAAGAGGTTAAGAGGCAATTCAACACCATCCCAGGTCTGATGAAAGATTTGAAAAATAAATGGTTGCATAAGAGGCAAGGAATACAACTACTTCCAGGACTCTTGACCTCGTAAAAGAAGTAATTTTCTCTCTGCTATTACATGTAGTGGACGTTGAAACATACTCCTATGATGATCAGGTCATCATGAAAGCTGAAACAAAGTGAAAGATAGAATTAAAAAGACCTATCATTCTACAGTAAATGGATTTCCATCTTAACAAGATGAGAATACATTCATGTTCAGCAACTCACATGAGATTTTGTGATTTTATAAGCAGCATCTTTCAACTTGAGGGGTGAAGCTTGAACACTTGGCAGAATAATTATCAGTCAAAGATCCATCCAAATTCCAGATCCTCATTCTTAGTAGCTAATGATAAATGTTCAAGATGTGCTTTCAGTGGTTTAGGAAAACAGGATGATTGTTCATTAACCACCGAAAACAGGGCTTTCGACAAATAATCCACTCAGGAGCTTTCTAGGTTAACCACCAAAACCTGTAACTAGACAGAGAAAGATAAATTTTGCACAAATCGAGGTTTTTTTTATCCTAATAATTTGAAAACACTCATGATGGATAGATGATGAATTATGTATTCAGTTTCAAGATTAATTTTTGGTCTATAAGGATTAGAAAAGGTGGCCAAGTTGGTTTTGGCACCTATTTTGGTGGAAACAAGTTGGATTTTTTGCACATCTCAACAAATTCGAATTGTATCTCTTGGAAGAGTCATCACTCAGCCTTGGAAGGCTATTCTGCACTGTACAATGACTCTACAAGATATGAAGACCATGAAATCTGGGATTGACCTCATTTTTGGGGATCATTCCACATCTTTTGCAAACTAAATTTTGACTTTCTATCTTTAGCATATTTGATCCACGTTTTCAGGATCTCAGAACTGCATTGTAAAGCTATAAAGCTGAAGGTATAATAGGAACCAGGGGTTCAACTTTGGAGACTTTTTTATATTATGTACTCAAACTTCTCATTTTCATATTGAGTAAAGCAAGCTTCTTTTTCCATAACTTGTTCAGATTTCATCGTCATTTCTATTATGTACTTGCAGGTGGATATTATATTCATGTTGTTATGCTTGTTTATGCCCGATAACTGTCATCTTATCACTGCATTCATAAGTTTAACTTTGCAAGTATTCATGTGATTATTGTAATTGGCCATTCATATATGCTTTATATGTGATTATGTTGATATAATAGTTATTTCTTCACTCATCCCTTTATTTGTAAACTCTCTGAACATTTGTGGTTGAAAGCCTTGTCCATCTAAATGTGTTTATGCATGGTTTGAGTGAGAAATGATTCAATCCTCCGACTTGATCCAAACCCACACTTTTTATTGAGAAAATAGTTACCAAAAGATTAAGTTACCAAGCATCTCTCACTTACAGCCTAGGAGAGTTTCCTGGAGTGATAATAGTATGGATGTTATGAGACCTATATATGGTATATGTTGGTTGGTTGATTGAGTGAGAAACACTCTCATGTTTGGTATAGATATGACATGGTAGAGGGACATCTGTGTTATATAATGATGTATGCATGAGATACATGCATAGGATTCTTTGTATGGTTGTTATGATGTTTGGATATGGTAGATTTTGGTTGGTTGGTTGAGTGACTTTGTTCTGACATAGTTAAGAGATATCTATGTTGTGTGATGGTGTATGCATGAGGAACATGCATAGGTTGTTGGATGGTTTATATATATTTGTTGTTGATAATGGTACAGGTTGGGAAGTGACAGGTTACAATTGGATGTGACAAAGGCAGAAAGGGTCTAAAGGGCCAGAAGTTTGAAGTTTCAGAAACCCTAGTTTTTTGAATATGTACGCATGCTGACAGTGGAGGAGGTCGTGTATAGACATGTGTTGCAATATAGACAGACCGCGTACATACACATGCTGCAATATAGACAAGTTGCATACATGTTGATAGAATTGATTTTTTGTCTACAAGTTGGGTCTTGTACTTGAGGGTTATATTCCCCACATCTCGATTGGTGTTGAGATACGCAGGTTGGGTCTTGCATTGAGAGTTGTTTCTCCCTTGGAATTGGTAATCATGTTTTAGTTGGTGTTGATAAACCCCCGAGATTGTAGTCTCATTTAACACATAATACAAAACCTTTACACATATATGTGGTGTTCTTTTTGTTCATTATTGTGACGGTTCATATTTATTTATTGTTGATGTATGTTGAGATATGTTTACATGAAAGAAACTAAGTATGAATGGAACTAATGAGTAAATGGTGATTTCTAACTAAAGTTTTGTAAGAAGTGTAAAAAGAGCCTCACACTGATTCACCCCCCCCCCCTCTCAGTGTGGTCGGTGTGTCCAACAATTGGCACCAAAGTAGGCCTTCATTATAAGTCTTACAAGCTTGAAGGATATCCATGGACACACAAGTAGAAGAAGGTTGTGTAGAATCACCTTGAAATTATCTCTCAGATGAAGAGGAAGATTTGTTGAAGCTTAAAGATAAAATTTTAGATGTGTTAGAAGCACAAGATCATGAATATACGTTTGATCCTGATTTTGATCTTGATGAATACATTAAAGAATCCCTATAAAACTACCAAAGGCATACCATGGCACTAAGGAAAATACTCATCAAATAAGAAGAAGAGATCAAGAGACTAAAGACTGATATAATTAGTCAAGCAGAAGAAAAGAAGAAGGTAGATGATGAGTTTAGAAAAATCCTTGAAGTCAATGTCAATATAAATACCCAAATTGAAGAATCCAGAAGGAAAGCAGAGAAGCCAAAAAGGTTCATGAATAGCTCAACAATCCTTGATGAAATATTGAATTGTCAAAGATCACCTAATGATAAATCCAGTCTTGGATACAACAAGGAACAAACACACTTTGAAGCTAGCACTTCTAAGAAGCATGAGGTAAGTCCGTCATTCTCAAAAGGTGGAAGCAAATATGGAATTCAAGCACCTACACAAAGCAAGGAAACCTTCAGAAGAACAGAGCAAAGAACACATCAAGAAGCCATATTTACACCTCAAAGAAAATTCAAAAGAGAGAGACCTTCAAGGTGAATACAAAAGCAAAGGTATGAAATTTTTTTTCATGGTGATTGCTTCTCATGTAATGAATATGGTCACAAATATTTGGAATGAAGAAATTATGCAAGGAAAGATGTTGGAAGGTTCCATAACATTCCAATAAGTTGGATATGTAATCAAGTGGGACACATTGCTTCATATTGTCACTCCATGAGATGGTATAGTTGTAGTGGGATTGGCCACAAATCTCGAGATTGTTGTAATTCAAGGAGACAATCAATGAGGAGTGCTTCATATAATATGGAAAGAAGAACACATGAAGCATGGAAGAAAGAAAATGATGAAAGGATGGAAGCTCAAAACACTAGTGCTGAGAGACCAAGACACTTTCAGAAGTGGATGAAGAAGACTGAAGAACCAGACATGAATGAAGGCAAGAAGAATGAGGAAATCCTTACATTTTCTAAGGCATACACAGGTTCATGTGGAAGCATTCGATTACATATGCAAGGTGATCTATAGAAAGTTCACTTACATATGAAAGATAATTGAGGAATAGGTCACGTACATGTGGGAAAAGCCTAAAAAATAGGGATGTACAGATGAGTTGCAACATAGTTTAATGATCTAACTCTGTTTTTGTAGGGTTTGAGATAGTATGATTCAGGTTTCATGTTTTTATGTGTGTTTGATGAATGTATGGTGATAATATGTGGTTGAGTGTTGGAGCATATGCGTGTTTCCTATCTTGGATGCATGGTACTAACACTAGAGTGTGGATTAAGGCATTTTCTATTAAGGAACAATGTCGATTATGTCATGTATTTTTATCAGTGAGGTTATGGAACCTTTTTTATGATATATATCATGATGATGTGATACTATCTAGAGATATATCATTGATTTTGGAGTTCTAATTGGTTTCTTAGTACTTGTTGTAGTCAATAGTTTTTGAGGAAGATTTGTTATAGTACATGGTTGGTACATATGTGAGATCCATTGATGCATCTTTTGATGTATTGTTAGAGGCATATATGTTGGATGTCTTTGGCATATGGTTGGTTGAGATACATATTGAGACATGTAGTTGATGAGGTGGTGATGTTGTACATCAATGATGAGTCATAGCTTGATGCATGATTGGTATAGACTTGATACATTATTTGAGGCACTTGCTAGTAGTGTCATTGGTACATGGTGTATGGATTATGTATGGATAGCTTGATTGTGGTACATCTTGTTGGCCCTTGACCAATATGTGGGATATTCTTGGCCATCTTGATCCATTTTGGGTCTTCGATAGCCTGTCGAAGGAAGAGCACAAGACGAAGCATAGATCACGGGATCTCGGCCCCCTTTTGGGTCCTTTTTGGGTTAAGGGATAATGTAACGAGATTGGGATGTCGACGCATGGGTTTTACCCATGTTTAGGCCTATTTTGTAAAGTATAAATAGAAATCTAGGCAATGTAGAAAGAGAACAAGTAGGTCGATAAGCTAAGTGCTAAAGGCTAAGTGCTAGTGTGGATTGTAAGGGATTTGTGCATTATGTGTAAGACTTGCAGAGCTGAGTGCAAGTCCTTGTGCGAGACTGTAGAAGGCTTTGTGTTGTAACGCAAGGAAGAAGGATCTAGCAAGCTATGCAAATCTTTTTTCCTGTGTGGAGTAAGGGTTTTGAGGCTCTATGCTTGTAACCGATTGACTGAAGACTATAAAGAAGAAGAGTTGGTGGATGTAGCCCTAGGGAGGGGGTGAACCACATAAATCCTATGTTATGATTCTTTGTGCTTTGTCTTTATGTGATTTACATGTTATTTGCTAAGTGCTTGGATGTATTTAGATAAATCTACTTATGCTTTCTGCTTATTAGATGTGAGAATGTTAGATCTAATCTATACGGTTATATTTAGTGCTTGATCTACTCGATCTGATCTATTTTCCTATGCTAAGTGCTTGAATACAGTAGATTAGTGTGAGTACTGCGAAGCTTTGTTCTATTAGAGAAGTAGATATTGCTTTCATATTGAGGAACTGATAATGTTGATTACTTTATTAAGTGTTAGAATCACAGATCTGTGTCCCAGCTAAGGTTGCAAACACTTGAGTCTTGCAACCACCCCTGCCTCTACCTCGGGTGAGACTTCATCTGCTTCGTAGGTGTTTTCGAAAGGGCAGGTATTTAGGGATTTGTTGGTGCATTGTTGTAGCGTTGAACCCTGGGTCTACCCCTGTGCCAAAAAATGGTTCTGTTGTCGGGACCTGAAACTGTGATTGCTAGGAACTGAGAAAGAAGAAGCTTTGTGCAAAGATTCGACCTGGGATTGTGAAATCTATGTGCATAGATCTATGCCCTAGTGTGCAATGTCCTACTTGATTTATAAAGCTCTGTGCTAAAGAAAGAAGGTCGATCTGAAGAAAGGAGATCGGATCTGAAGAAAAGAGGTAAGATCTGGAAGCTTTGTGCCCTAAGAAAGGTACAAGTGGGAATTCTTGATTAAAAAGAGGTAAGATCTGTAAGCTTTGTGCTCTGATAAAGGTAAGAATAGTGAAATTTTTTAGATTTGGAAGCTTTGTTCTCTGTAGAAGTAAGATAAGTAGAAATTTTTGTTTCTAGAGTATGGATCTTGGTATGTTTAATAGAGTCTGTCCTAGTTTGAAAACTAGGGCATGGATAGATGAAAGAAGGTTTGATATGAGTAGATCTGATAAGAATAGTGAACGATATGTTATACCTATACATAGAAAGAATGTTTGGACTAACGAGTGGATGCAGGATCCTAGAAAGAATTTGTTGCAGGTTAGCTACCATGATCCTAGTGTGTAGTACACAAGAGGTTGGGGATCATTTAAAAGAAAGAGAGGATTAACCCTCTATTATAGTTGCAGAAGACCAGAACATCTGGCTAAGGAATTCCCTTGTGGAAGACCTAGTTGCCTCTGTTGTAAGGCTCTAGACCATGAAGTATTGGATTTCTCTAGAATGATTTCTAAGCTTGAAAGAATGAATCTGAGCCAAGAGAACCCTAAGGCAGATCCAGAAACTAAGGCTATAGCAAAACCCCAGAAAGAATCAGAGAAGGTATAGCTACAGATGAAAGAAACCCTGAATAGTCACTGACATGTCAGATTATCAGAGATCTTCAAAGGAAAAGAATGCATCGAAGCAAGAATAGGAGACTTCGACATTGACTATGTTCTAGATGAGGAAACACAGGTGAATGTCATGACTGAGAGAACTTGGGAAGCTATAGGGAGGCCTGCTATGACTCCCTCATTAGGAGGAATAGGGTTATTAAGAGGAAAAATAGTAAACCTATGTGGAAGGCTCACCCAGATACCTATGACTGTCAATGGAACTTCGACGGAGGAAGATTTTGAGATTATTAAATTTGTTGAAGACCATGTCCCATTTACCATGTTAATAGGAAAACCTTGGATTGACAGAGATCAAGCCAAATGAAAGAAAGAAGAAGAAGTCTTGGAGAAGAATAAACATGAGTTAAAAGATTTCATGACCAGAAGGATCGCACAATTGATCGAAGAACAGGAAAACATATCGAAGTTATTTAATGCTAGCAACCAAGGTGTTGAAACTTCAAGAACATTAGAAGATCCACAAAAGATTGAAGTACCTATTCCAGACAAAGAAGAAGTGTTATCCCAGAACCCTAGGGAAGAATCTCAACAACGCAAAGTCACTAAGACCACAGAAGATAAGAATCGGAATGGAAAACAAACTATCGATATGAAGCTCACTGGAAAGAAGGATAGAAACCAAAGTAAGAAGATATCTAAGTTGCAGAATGTTCTAGAGGGAACTTCGCAGATAGAAAATTTTCTGAATTGGAGCTTCGTTAGGATATCAAAACAACGACACATGGCACTTCACCATGGCGAAGAAATATAGTCGTTGGGGATATTATAACCATTCGATCGACGCTCCGAACGAGCAGAAAGGAAATAAAGGTTCATCATTAGACCATTAGACCGCGCCATAACAGATCGAACAAGAGTTAATGGAGGCTCATAACCGTTGCAAGTGAACCATTGTCAAGTTACCTATTTATCTCATCGCGCCATGCACCAAGACCACTTTTTCTAACTGAGAATTTTGAGCCCATAGACTAAGTTGCTATTGTATACAGTGATCATTGTGCTCTTGTTGATTATTATAGTGCAGTATCTAAGCTAACTTGACCCGATATTACTAATCCCGAGTGCAGATTTTCGACGAGCTCACTGCAGTTGAAGAATCAGTAACAGAAGTACTCCTCGACTTGATGACTGAGAGAGTCATGTCGATGTCTGAAGGTATCCAGGCTTCATCTACAAGAGTTGTGCAAGCATATTCGTCCACTGCTCGAGCTGGACCATCTCAACCAGCAAATGAAAAGTGAACTAAGCATAGAGACAATATCATGAATGCCAAGTTGATTCTAAGTATTTTACCTACCTATCTACCACCCCTGAGCGACGTAATCAATCGAGGTAGTGTGCCCAAAGAGTTTGAGTACGTTTTGGTCACTTCGTACCTCTCGAAAGGGATACGCGTAGACCAAGATAAGATCGCAGCGTTGAAGTTTAGCGACTTCAACCTCGACGAAAAGAAGGTAAATAACATGCTCACCCCACATAAGTATCTGACCAAGACCAAAGGAAATAACTTGAATATCGTTCCCCAATCATGGACCATGAACCTTGCGCAATCCACACTGCTCACTATCATGAAGATTCCTCACTTCGGAAGGCACCAAGAAGTGAACACATGCGTCAAACTACTATTGTCCTGCTACCATGGTGGATATTTATGGTTAAACCACCATATCACAGTGGATCTGACATTGATCAATCAGATCACAGGGATAAGCATGCAAGGCCCTGACCCACATGATTTCTACCCTAGAAAATCCATGGATCGCGCTCTTGCGCAGAAGATTAAATACACCTATGGAGATGTTGAGAAGGGAACTCAAGGTTATAAGGTAGCCTCTATCTAGAGAGGCATAGTGCACCTTTCCTATCAATTGATCACAGCAAATTTAGTTCGCAAGAACCGACCCACCCAAGTGGTTTGATTTGTAGTCGATTTTGCAGGGAATTTTGCGGAGGGCTTACAAATGAATTGGGTGAAGTACCTCGTGAACCAGTTGGAACTGGACTGCAAGGAAGTGCAAGATCACAGATACGAATTCCACTTCAGCTAGCTTCTTATACTAATCACTTTCATCACATGGGAGATGCCAAAAGGTGCGACCTTCCCGGACATTGAGCCCTTTGAACCTCTGGCTGCGAAGTTCAGTACGCTATGGTACTCTAGTGACATGAACAAGAAATGGAAGTCGAATGCCGTGTTCCACACATATTACAACCAATTGAAGATATCCATCGAGTTTGAGCCGCATATAACCCTGAACACTCTCCACCATTTTAGACCTTTAATGAAGTTCAGTGCGGACCGCCATTTCATATATATCATAGTGCGAGCTAATGAACACAGGGAACAGTTGCATTCTTACTACAAGCTGAAGGAGGAGGACTTGGAGGAGATCACCAAGGACTGGTCGACAGACCTCCTCATTCCAGCAGACCCTATGGAGATGTCTGACTTAGACAGTTCAGAAGCAGCGCATGATACACCTGGACCTAGCAAGATAAAGAAGACCGAAGAGGTCCATGCTTTAGATAGCGCAACGTGAATACCGCTTCCATATCAGCAGAGCAAGGAGAAGATGGCGGAGAGATAGATGGTGCAGAAGTTGAACAGAAGAAAGGTGAGGTTACACCGCCTAGATACGAGGAGGACCCCTCGAAGAAAAGGAAGGTTTCCCCTCTTAAACCTTCTTCTAGGAAGAAATCAAAAGTATCTATGACTAAAATGCAGACCACCCTCACCTCGAAAAACTTCAACTTCATCGTCGCAACACTGAATGATGCTTCCCTTGAGATAGAAGAAAATAAAGAAGTTTAATAGGAAGAGATATACAATCAGATCAAGGTTGAACTCCAAGGGATGCAGAAGGCACTACAATCTAGCCACACAATTCCCACTACGCCTCCACCATTGGGAACACCATAATTGGGAGATGAGCTAACTCAACTCCACTGGATCGTTTATACAGTCGAAGCTTGCCTTCGACGAGCACAGGAGGAGAGAGCGCAATCCACCCAGGCTTTAGCACAAGCAAAAGAAGACCTTCTAGAGAAGTGCAGTACTACAGAACGATAGAATCTCGCCCTCTGGGTAAAGTTCGATGAAGAAAAATCTCAGCTGCACAAAGAAAAGGAACAGTTGCTCGCAGAGAAACTTGAAGTAAAGGAAAGGGTCACCAAAGCACTTCACTCTGTGACAGTCTTCGAAGTAAAGGCTGAAGAGAGAGTTCCACAATAGATGGAACAACTCAAAGATGTAATTCATCAATTACAACAACGCATAGCAGACTTGGAACTCCGCATTGTGCCCGAGACCCCTCAAGATGTAAGAGACCAAAGGGAAGCAACTACCCGCAGCGAAGTTGACAGACTAAAAGATTTTTCCTTGGAGTGTAAGCAGTTGATTAATCACAGTGCCAAAACATATGAAAACCTCACAGAGAACCCAAAGTTACAGGCACTGGAGTCACAGCTCCAGGAAGCAAAGCAACATGCGGACACACTACAGGTGCAGCTGAAAGCTCTGTCAGTTGTAGACAGAATGAAGAGGTCTCATGAGAAACACACAACCCAGCAGTAGATCCATATGATCCAGAGAAAAGTTATGGAAGTTAATAAATGGCTCCGACATGTGCAAGATAAGGCATGTCAGTTGTTTACATAGGTTGAAAGCTGAGGAGCAGAGCTACAACAGGTCGTTAACGCAACAGAGCAATGCCTAGAATGGCCAGTAAATGACGTAGTGATCCAGGAGTTTGTCGAGCAAGAGGCTACAAAAAAGAAGCAAGTCGAAGAAGCTCAAGCCAAGCTCAAGGTATTCGAGGCAGAACTTATCAGACCAAAGTGACTCGAGATGAGTCATAGGTGAGTGTTGGGGGCCTGTTGACCCTTGACCAAGATTTGGGATATTCTTGGCCATGTTGACCCATTTTGGGACTTCGATAGCCTGTCGAAGGAGGAGTGCAATATGAAGTGGAGATGACAATATCACGACCCCATTTTGGGTCCTTTTTGGGTTTGGGGATAATGTAACAGGATTGGGATGTCAGCCCATGGGTTTTACCCATGTTTAGGCCTATTTTGTAAAGTATAAATAGAAATCTAGGCAATGTAGAAAGAGAACAAGTAGGTTGGTAAGCTAAGTGCTAGTGTGGATCATAAAGGCTTTGTGCATTCTGTGTAAGACTTGCAGAGCTGAGTGCAAGTCCTTGTGCGAGACTGTAGAAGGCTTTGTGTTGTAATGCAAGGAAGAAGGATCTAGATAGTTGCACAGATCTTCTGTCTTGTGCGGAGTAAGGGTTTTGAGGCTCTGTGCTTGTAACCGATTGACTGAAGACTATAAATAAGAAGAGTTGGTGTACATAGCCCCAGGGAGGGGGTGAACCACATAAATCCTATGTTATGATGCTTTATGATTTGTCTTTATATGATTTACATGTTATTTGCTAAGTTCTTGGATGAAATTAGATAAATATACTTATGCTTTGTTCTTATTAGATGTGAGAATGTTAGATATAATCTATATGGTTATATTTAGTGCTTGATCTACTCAATCTGATCTATTTTCCTATGCTAAGTGCTTGAATACAGTAGATTAGTGTGAGTACTGTGAAGCTAATTCTATTAGCGAAGTAGATATTGCTTGCATATTGAGGAACTGACAGTGTTGAGTGCTTTATTAAGTGTTAGAATCACAGATTTGTGTCCCAGCTAAGGTTGCAAACACCTAAGTCTTGCAACCACCCCTGCCTCCTTTAGGTGAGACTTCATCTACTTCGCAGGTGTTGCTGAAAGGGATGGTAGTTAGGGCTTTGTTGGTGCATTGTTGTAGCGTTGAACCTTGGGTCTGCCCCTATGCCAACACATCTTGATGAGGTTTGGTGCATGGTTGATGCACTTACTGATGGTTTATGGTACATAATTGATGCTTGATGGTTGAGATACATTTTCTTGAATTATGGCACTTGGTTTATGATAGAGGCATATCATGTGTGATATGACACTTGTTTGAGGCACATGGTTGGCATGTTGTATGGTTGGAAATGTTATTGGTACATTGATAGAGTCACTTGTTGATGATCCTGATATATTCTTTGTACACATTTGGCACATATTCTTGACATATGGTTGATTCACTTCATTATGGTATATGGTATTGTGTTGATGTGCATGGTTTTCACATGGTATGGCCCACGATGTACATTGTTGGCACATGGTATGGACCACAATGTACATGGTTGATGGTTTTTTCTTGATTCATTGTTGACATATCTTTTTCTTCATGATTAATGCATGCAATAGTATGCATGATTGGCATACACTTGATGTATGGTATGGCGCAAGTTTAGATGATTGATGCATGAACAGGTCCAGTGATCATCATAGGAAGAGCATATCACTATTGAGAAGTTGATCTATGTTCCAGTTGAGAAAAACCATTTTCATATTACAGTGGTAGCATATTGTTCTTCTTGTATAGAATATAGGGGGAGACATACCCATAGGGGGAGTTATTCTTCTTCCCATGATTGGTTACATATGTATGATTCTAGGTGGAGAGTTGATAGAGATTATTGGAATCCATTTTACCAACATTTCATCAGAGCACTTTCCTTTGTTAAAGGGGGAGATATTCTTCAAATACATGGAAAGAAGCCTCAAGGGCAGTTCATCTAGGGGGAGCATCCCCAAAGAGATATACCCTTTTCCATTGATGCCAAAGGGGGAGATATAGTCACATTGATGTGGCGATATGAACATTGATGAGGAGTGATGATCACAAAGGGAACATGAGCATTTCCATGTCCAAGTCTTTCCATCAATGATTGGTGTTGACATCAATGTTGGTGTTGCCATCAATGCCAAATGGGGAGATTGTTGTACTATGTTGTCATTGATGTCAAAGGATTGATGTCAAAATGTTGATGTCAAGTATTTTCATAGTGATTTACTTGTATCATTGATGTATTTATTGTTGGATCATGTGGTCATGGATGTAATTGATATCAGAGGGTTAATTTCATGAAGTGTCATAGTGATATGTTGTCATTAATGTAAAGGTTGATCATTTTTGTATCATTGTATCATTGATATCATGTCATGGTTGATAGGAAGTACCAAATGTATGAACTCCAAAGTGGTCCCCTTATGGTGAAGTCCCTCGCAGGAATATGCTTTGCTAAGTCCAAATGGTTAATTGGTTTGGTAGCTCCAACAATGATAAAGTAACGTGACAAAATCAAGAAGGAATATTTAAATGTTAAAGTATTGGAGAACTTTCTATTTATGGAAAGTGGTTAACCTTAAAATAAGGAAAATAGGTTAAGTGACCTAGAAATGGGTTAAGTGACCTAAAAATGGGTAAAGTGACCTAAAGGATAAAAGTATAAATAAGATAGCAATGGTCTCTTGTAGATCATCCTTTTTGTGGATCAATGGAGAGCTTCTTGTGGGAATAAATTTTGGAGTATTGATGGAGAGCTTCTTGTGAGAGCCTCTTGAGTATTTTTGGTGTGGAACACTTGAAGATATTGAATATCTATAGGTGACTAAGGTAACCAAGGATATATAAGCCGAAATTCTGAGGAAAGTGAAGAAAAGAAGGCCGAAATGCAAGGAAGGATAAATTCTTTTGATGGTGCTTTCTAAGGTATGTTATTTTCAGGTCATCTCACCATTTTCGCTATAAATTTTTTTCTATAATGATTCAGATCCTGAAATTGATATGAAAGTGAGAAAACATAGCCAAGTATGTGTGGTTAAAAAATAATCTTGTGGGTCGTTGTATTTTGGGATTTACACTCCGTGGAAAATAGGGTTTGTGGCTAGTCCTGAAACTAGTCAAAATCAGGTGTTTCGGGTAAAAAAGTCATAACTTCTTCATAACATATCCAAATTCAGTGAGACCAAATGTGTCGGTTAGGGTACAGTATGTGTTATTCTCTTTAATAGTTTCATATCATTTCATCACATATTTTTTGCGGGGCATGCTCTACAAGGTCGCTCTCTAGAATAAGTCAGAATTCAGCAAGGTATGCCATTTTTTCTATAACTCGTTTTTTAAGAGGTTCCAAGTGGTTCCACTTGGAGGAAATGCATAAAACACACTGAAGAACATTGTGTATCAGTTTCAGATCCTTATTCAGTACATATACAAATTTATGATTATTTCAAGTTAGGGTTGTTGACTAATCCAAAACTAGTCATGGTTGAGACAAGCAGTTGATGAGTTGGCACATACATGAGGTGTATAGTTGATGATGTTGGTAAATATTGATGAGTTATTGTTGATGAGTAGTTGAAACATGATTGGTATATACTTGGTACATGGTTGGATGCACTTTTTTATGGTACAGGTTGATTACAGGTTGTTTGGCAC
>ML786428.1:340605-356304 GCA_009831015.1 Picea engelmannii
GAGTTGGTTCTCTTGTAGATTTGTACTCTATTCAGTTGTTGCTGAAAAACCCTGGATTGAAGTCCATAATAAAAAGAAAAATTGTACATACATCTTGTGTTCCTTGTGGAGATGATTTGTTGATAATATATTGCTGATATATGTTGCTAATATGTATTCACATATAACTGATTATTGATGAAAACAATGAGTAATGAGTAAATGTCGAATGCTAACTAATGATTTTTATGTAAGAGGGAAGTTTTGGGAAAAAGATCCCCACACTCATTCACCCCCCCCCCCCTCTAAGTGTGGTAGGTGTGTCCAACATGAAGGTCAGTGAATGTTTTAGTAAAAATATCCTAGATGGATATTTCTTGTCATTCCATTTCTGGTGGTATGTGGAACATCACAGAACTCCTCACGGTTAGAGATTTATGGCCATGAGAAGTTGGAGAACCCAGGTTTGGGTAATGGACCCACGTTTGTTTGATGGATAACAGTATGATTTTTGATATATTTTCAGGTAATACTATTCTATATGGATAATACATGTCATTCCATTTCTGGTGGTATGTAGAAAGTCACATAACTCCTCACGGTTTGAGAGTTATGGCCTTATGAAGTTGGAGGACCCTCATATGTCATCTAGAAGCCCCACAAGGTAAAAGTAGTCAAAATGGTTTAAGAGATTTTAAAAGGTAAATAATAAAGTGAAGTGATGAGTGTATTATAATTCAAAGTGAATACAAAATAAATTATTTCAATAATAATTTTAATGGAGAAATTAGAAGTGGGTTAACCCTAAAATAAGGAAAGTTGGCAAAGTGACCTAGAAGATGTTTTTAAGGAAGCTACTTGGAGAGTATAAATAAGAGGCAAGGCTCTCTCATTTTACATCACACTTGAGAATATTGAATAAATATAGGGTCTGAGGTAACCAAAGGATATCTAAGCCTAATTTCTGAGGGAAGGTGAAGAAAAGAAGGCCAGAATTCAAGGAAGGATAAATTCTTTTGATGATGCTTTCTAAGGTATGTTATTTACATGTCATCTCACCATTTTCGCAATATCATTTTTTTCTATAATGATTCAGACCATGAAATTTCTATGCCATTGAGGAAACATATACAAGTATATGTGGTAAAAAAATCATCTTGTGGGTCGTTTTATTTTTGGAGTTACACTCTGTGGAAAATAGGGTTTGTGGCTAGTCCTGAAACTAGTCAAAAACAGGTGTTTCAGGTAAAAACATCATAACTTATTCATAACAGATCCAAATTCAGCAAGACAAAAACCATTGGTTAGCGTATAGCCTTTAGTATGTTGTGTAACATTTTTCGATCTATTCAAAAAATATTCCGTGCGAGGCACGCTCTACAAGGTCTCTCTCTAGAATAAGCTATAATTCAGCAAGGTATGTCATTCTCGCTATAAACCCTTTTCTGAGAGGTTCAAAGTAGTGACACCTGGAGGACTTGCATAAAACACACTGAAGAAAATTTTGTATCAGTTTCAGATATTTATTCATTATAGGTACAAAGTTATGATTACTTCAAGTTAGGATTGTTGACTAATCCAAAACTAGGCATGTGAGACTAAAGAAAAGTTTGATGAAAATGATAGTATCTTGTTGTTAAAGTTAAGGAAGTTTTGCAGGAATGTGATCATATACACCAGGTCTATTATAGAGTTACAAATCAGATTTGGATGATGAAATTGATCAGGGCATTTGGTTGAGGTACGTGTCGGGTACATGGTTGAGACAAGTAGTTGATGAGTTGGCACATACATGAAGTGTATAGTTGATGATGTTGGTACATATTGATGAGTCAAGTTGATGAGTAGTTGATACATGATTGGTACATACTTGGTACATGGTTGGAGGCACTTGTTAGTAGTATTTTTTACACATGGTCTATGGATGATATAGCATACTTGTATTATTAGAAGCACATATTGATCTTCGTGATGATTATGAGTTGTTGTGTTATACTTGGTTGATGCACATCTTTGAGAGTTGTATTGGTGATTGATCTTGGTGAGTAGATATGATTTGGTTGATAAAATTGATGATACAGGTTGTTGTGATAGGTTGTTTGGACAAGTTGTTGTGACAGGTTATTTGTACAGGTTTGGTGCATGGTTGATGCACTTGTTCATGGTACATGTTGGTGCATGGTTGATGCACTTGTTTATGGTACAGGTTTATTACAGATTAATTGATACAGTTTGGTGCATGGTTGATGCACTTTTTTATGGTATAGGTTGAGGTATAGGTTGATGCATGGTTGATGCATGGTTCAGGTTATTGGTACAGGTTGTTTAGTACAGGTTGATTGGTATAGGTTTACAACAGTATATCTCACAGTGATAGTGTGACAGTGGTTCCATCATTCTACTTATATGTTAGGTCAGTTGTACGGGGCACGGATAGGTGGTTGTATCCACCTTCCGGTTGTAGATGGAAAACATAGGTGGTTGTAGCCTCCTTCTGGTTATAGCCAGATAATTGGGGAGTTGGAGCTTCCCTCGGGTTGTAGCCTGAGAAACTAGGATTTTGGAGCCTCCTTCTAGTTGCAGCTAGAAAACAAAGGAAGTTGGTGCTTCCAATGAATGTAATTCTTCAAGACATATAAGAAAAAAACATTTTGTGGTTTTCTCCCATTTTGGGTTTCCACGTAAAAAATTGGTGTACTATGTATGTTTATGATTGTTCATTTGTTCATTTCTTATTTACTCTGCAGTTATTGGATGATAATGCTACATTGATATAACACTTGGATTATATGGTTAAAAAGGATTATATTTCTCTATTACTGATTCACCCTCCCTCTCAGTAATCCAACAATTGGTATCAGAGCAAGGTTCCTTTAGGAAACAGTTTAACCACTGGAAGGAGATCGTGGATTTTTTTGAGAATGGAGTACCAATGTTTAATGGTCAGAATGGTTTTAAGTATGAGATTTGGAGCAGAAGGATGGAAGTATTTTTATAGGCACAGGGACACTATATTTGGCTATCAGTTGTTACAGGATATGATAGTTCAAAAAGGGCAAAGACTGCAACCAATAAGTAATTGAAGAAGAATAACAAAATAGAAATGGATTTCATCTGGGAAGGATTACCTAAACTGGTAAGAGAAAAGGTTGGTAAATGTTCATCAGCCAAAGAAATTTGGGATAAGTTACATGACATATATTCTTCACCCATCGCAGATTCAAAAAATGCCAAAGAAGATGTAGATACAGAACAAGAAGAAAGATGTTCATCATGTCAGACAGATTCAGAAGAGGAAGAGTATGATCAAGCAGAAGTTGATTACAGATAAAATTGATCAGTGTAATTAAATATCTAAGGAAAGAAAGAGAAGAAAACAAGTCATCCAAGAAAGAATTGATGAAGCAAAAGAAAAGTGTACAAGATTCTGAAAAACATCAGCAGATCATCAAGAATTTAAGAGATCAACTAGAAGAGGCTAGAAGAATTGAAGAAAATCTAGAATATCAAAAGAAATGTTTAGAATCCAACAAGCAACACAAAAGGAAGAAGAAGAAAAGAGAGAAAATATATTGATGGATCATCTCAAGGAAAGAACCAATGAATTAAACCAACTTGAGGAAGACTTTGGTCAAGAAGAGAGAAGACTGGAAGAAGAAATAATTACATTGAAAATCCAACTTGAAGAAGCAAAGAGAACATAAGAGGTCATGAAGTCTCAGATAATGAAGAAAGAAGAAGAGGTTGAGAATCTTGAAGAAGAAGTTGTTACACTAAGATTCAAAATCGTCAAGCTCAACAAGAACATTGAAGAGACAAAAAAATCCACATCAATTGTAGAGAATGAAGAAAAGCATTCTACGTTGCTAGAAAAAAAGAATGAAGAAAATAGAAAGAGTTATGCAGAAGTACTCAAAGAAAGGAATCATGGTCAACCAGAATCTAAGAAAACTATTGAAGATACATTTTCAAGAATACCATCCATGTTCAAGCCACAAAGAAACTTCAATCATGATCATGATCAGTCAAGGAAAAAATTCAGAAGGACTACACCACAAAGAAGATCATTCACTCCTAGGTATGAAAATTTATTTTATGGTCATTGTTTTTATTGTACTAACTATGGACATAAGGTTGCAGATTGCAGGGATTATAAAAGAAATGTTCAAGCAGATCGTGCATATGTGGTCGCATGTAACATTGAGTGTTACAAATGTCATAACTATGGACACATAGCCAGTGATTGTAGAAGCATGATCGATACTTCCATGAAAGAGAAGACTGATATAAGATATAAGAAAGTATGGATAAGAAAACATGAAGAACAAGTGAACAAAAACCAGGTACTAGAGATCGCAACATTGTCAATAAAATGAGATGAAGAAAATTCTACAAAGAAAATGAAATATGTCAGATACATAAAGGTTTGGAAAATAACTGAAAGAAAGGAAGGACAGGTAAATAAAGAACAAGTTCAAGAGATTGTGCTTTCATGCATTATTGTGAAATATGAATCCACGGATAGAAAGAAAGAGGTCAGAGCTCAGAGAGATAATAAATCTACCAATGAAGATGATGATGAATCTACCAAAGAAGATGATGATGAATACACATCAAAGCAGGAATTGTTTTGACCCATGTGACTTAGAGACTCTCAAGTAATATGAATATTAGACGGGGGGAGTCTATGCGATAGTTGTGATATACCAAAGAACCATCCTTAGAGCATGTTGCAGAGTTTGAGAAGACAGATTCAGAGCAATCAGTTAGTAGAAGTACAGTTTGATATATTAATCAAGACTTCATGATAGTATAGTGATAAATGGGTCAACATTATGGACAATTATGCAAGAAGAGTCTTGGACAGTATGGACAGATATGGATTCGTAAGAACACTTAGCAGGTTTGGACATATATATGATAGTGGATGACATAATGGATTCATAGATTGGTTCATCGAGTGGTTCAAAGAAAAATGAACATTATCATAATGGATGATAACTACATAGGAAATGGATTGAACAATGCTAATGGATTCCGAATTGACAGATATTTTTTGGACACATGCACTGCATACATCAGTTCACATTCAAAACAGAGTAATGCTCATAAACAACAATGAAAAAACTCCCTACGAACTATGGAAAGGAAGCTCAGACAACAACCTCTACATCAAGGTAACTCAAGGTAATATTTTATTAATTGAAATTTATGTTGATGATATTGTTTTGGAAGTACTAATGACAGGTTAAGCCACAAATTTGCAAAGGATATGCATAATGAATTTGAAATGTCATTACTTGGAGGACTATCCTTGTTTTTGGGTCTTCATATATGTCAAAGAAACCGAGGAATTTTTATCTCTAAAACTAAGTATATCAGAGAAATGCTAAAGAGGTTCAGAATGGAAGATTGCAAACCAGTTACCACTCCTATGAAAACCAGTTGCAAGTTGAGAAAAGATGATGATTCAAATTCTATAGACCAGAGGCAATACAGGTCAATGATTGGTAGCTTACTATATGTGACAACATCCAGACCAGATGTAATGCAGGCAGTTGGACAGGTGGAACGATTTCAAGTAGCACCAAAGGAATCACATGTATTAGCAGTGAAGAGGATTTTCAGATATCTCAAAGGAACATAAGAGTTTGGATTATGGTATCCAAAAGGAAAGAATCTATCACTTATTTCCTACACAGATGCAGATTGGGTAGGTTGTATTGATGATCAATGAAGCACCAGGGGAGAAACGTTCTACTTGGGTGAGTGTTTAGTATCATGGCTAAGCCAGAAACAATCATCAGTATCTTTATCTACAGCCGAGGCAGAGTATATTGCAGTAGCATCATGTTGTACACAGTTTCTTTGGATGAAACAAACTCTGACAGATATACAGGTTGAGTATGATGAGCCCATTATAATCTATTGTGATAATACAAGCGCCATCATTATCTCAAAGAACCCCGTAATGCACTCCAAGACGAAGCACATTCCGATCAAGTATCACTTCTACGGGAGCAGGTTGCAGAAAAGAACATCAAACTTAAGTATGTGGGCACAAAAGAACAAGTGGCAGACATCTTTACAAAACCACTTCCACGGGAAGCCTTTGAATATCTTCGCCAGAGACTAGGAGTAATTTATACTCCAAAATGAATACTTTTGAATGCTTATCTTATATGTCTTAGATGTACACGAGGAAGCACCATAAATAGGACAAAGGGGGAGAGATTTATCAGATGCAAAAGGTAAATTCTTGGAGAGAGAGCATAGAGACATGTTTCCAAGGGGAGCAATTGTCACAAGGGAAGAATGAGAGATATGAATTCAGAGTGATACCCTATATCAAAGGGGGAGATATTATTCATATGAAGGGAAAGAGAGTAATCAAAGGATTATAAACACAAAGAAAAATCAAAGGCACATAGACAGGGGGAGCAGCCCCAAGGAGATTTTAGTTAGGGGTAGTAGCCCCAAAGGGAGATACCCTTTGCCATTGATGTCAAAGCGGGGGAGATAGAAACATTGATAAAGAGTATAAGCATGAATGTTATCATGACTAAGTGTTGTCATTAATGTTGGTGTTGCCATCAATGCCAAAGGGGGAGATTGTCAGAAAGTTGGCTTAAGTTGATGGATAGTTGGTTGTCATTGATGTTAACTATTGGAGAGTGATATTGTATATTGATGTCAACCCTTAGTGATTGATGTCAACCCTTGGAGAAAGTACGGTAGCGAATTCCAGTAGCACAAAGGTTTGGGTAATGGACCCAAGTTTGTTTGATGTAAAGATGACTCGTTATTGTCTTGTCATGGTTGATAATAAGTATAAATGGATGAACTCCAAAGTGGTCCCCTTATGGTGAAATCCCTCACGGGAATACACTTTGTGGATTGAGTTATCCTAGAAGTATGGTTAGAGAATCCATGCTTATTTGTGGAATAATGAGATGAAGGTCAGTGAATTTTTTATTGAAACTATCCTATATGGATAGTGCTTGTCATTCCATTTTCGGTGGTATGTGGAATGTCACATAAATCCTCATGGTTAGAGAGTTATGGCTATGAGAAGTTGGAGAACCCAGGTTTGGGTAATGGACCCAAGTTTGTTTGATGGATAACGGTATGAGTTTTGATATATTTTCAAGTAATACTATTCTATATGGATATTAAATGTCATTCCATTTATTTTGGTATGTGGAACATCACATAACTCCCCACGGTTTGAGATTTATGGCCTTACGAAGTTGGAGGACCCTCATATGTCATCTAGAAGCCCCAAAAGGTCAAAGTAGTCAAAGTGGTTTAAGAGACTTTAAAAGGTAAATAATAAAGTGAAGTGATGAGTGTATTATAATTCAAAGTGAATACAAAATAAATTATTTCAATAATAAATTTAATGGAGAAATCAGAAGTGGGTTAACCCTAAAATAAGGAAAGTGGGCAAAGTGACCTAGAGATGTTTTTAAGGAAGCTACTTGGAGAGTATAAATAAGAGGCAAGGCTCTCTCATTTTACATCACACTTAATCATATTGAATATATATAGGTGTCTGAGGTAACAAAAGGATATCTAAGCCGAATTTCTAAGGGAAGGTGAAGAAAAGAAGGCCGGAATTCAAGGAAGGATAAATTCTTTTGATGATGTTTTCTAAGGTATGTTATTTACAGGTCATCTCACCATTTTCGCAATAACTTTTTTTATAGAATGAATAAGACCGTGAAATTTCTATGACATTGAGGAAACATATCCAAATATCTGTGGTAAAACATTCATCTTTTGGGTCATTGTATTTTTGGAGTTACACTCCGTGGAAAATATGGTTTGTGGTTAGTCCTGAAACTAGTCAAAAACAGGTGTTTCAAGTAAAAACGTCACAACTTCTTCATAACAGATCCAAAATCAGTAAGACCAAATGTGTTGGTTAGAGTAAAGTATGTAGTATGTTTTGTAATAGTTTCAAATTTATTCAACAAATATTCCGTGCGGGGCACGCTCTACAAGGTTTCTCTCTAGAATAATACAGAATTCAACAAGGTATGTCATTCTTGCTATAACTCCTTTTCTGAGAGGTTCCAAGTAGTGACACCTGGAGGAATTCCATAAAACACATCGAATAACATTTTGTATCAGTTTCATATCTTTATTCATTATAGGTACAAAGTTATGATTATTTCAAGTTAGAGTTGTTGACTAATCCAAAACTAGGTATGTGAGACTAAAGAAAAGTTTGATGAAAATGCTAGTCTCTTGTTGTTAAAGTTAAGGAAGGTTTGCAGGAATGTGATCATATACACCAGGTCTATTACAGAGTTACAAATCAGATTTGGATGATGAAATTGATGAGGGCATTTGGTTGAGGTACATGTCGGGTACATGGTTGAGACAAGTAGTTGATGAGTTGGCACATACATGAGGTGTATAGTTGATGATGTTGGTATATATTGATGAGTAGTTGATACATGATTGGTACATACTTGGTACATGGTTGGAGGCACTTGTTAGTAGTATTGTTGACACATGGTTTATGGATGATGTAACATACTTGTATTATTAGAAACACATATTGATATTGGTGATGATTATGAGTTGTTGTGTTATACTTGGTTGATGCACATATTTGAGAGTTGTCTTGGTGATTGATCTTCATGATTAGATCTGATTTGGTTGATAAAATTGATGAGACAGGTTGTTGTGATAGGTTGTTTGGACAATTTGTTGTGACAGGTTGTTGTGACAAGTTATTTGTATAGGTTTGGTGCATGGTTGATGCACTTGTTCATGGTACAGGTTGAGGTACAGATTGATGCATGGTTGATGCAATTGTTTATGGTACAGGTTGATTACAGGTTGTTTGGTACATGTTGGTGCATGGTTGATGCACTTGTTTATGATACAGGTTGATTACAGGTTTAGGTACAGGTTGATGCATGGTTCAAGTTATTGGTACAGGTTGTTTGGTATAGGTTTACAACAGTATATCTCACAATGATAGTGTGACAGTGGTTCCATCATTCTACTTATACGTCGGGCGGTTGGACAGGGCAAGGACAAGTGTTTGTATCCACCTTCTGGTTGTAGCCGGAGAACATAGGGGGTTGTAGCCTCCTTCTGGTTGTAGCCAGATAATTGGGGAGTTGGAGCTTCCCTCAAGTTGTATCCTGAGAAACTAGGGGGTTGGAGCCTCCTTCCAGTTGCAGCTGGAAAAAAAAGGAATTTGGTGCTTCCAATGAATGTAATTCTTCAATAATTATAAGAAAAATCATTCTATGGTTTTCTCTTGCTTTGGGTTTCCACGTAAAAAAATGATGTATTGTGTATGTGTATGATTGTTCATTTGTTCATTGCTTATTTACTCTGCAGTTATTGGATGATAATGCTACATTGATATAACAGTGCTTGGATTATATGGTTAAAAATGATTATATTTCTCTATTATTGATTCACACCCCCCCCCCTCCCCCCTCAATAATCCAACATCTTTACCTTTAAAGGAACTTTCTATGAACAAACTAAAGGTACAACTATGGGATCATCCTTATCCCGGGTGGTAGACAATATTTTTATGGAACATTTTGAAACCTTAGAATTAAACTATAAAGCTTAAATATTGGTTTATATTTGTTGATGATACCTTCATTGTTTGGCATCATGGCCTTCCTTCATTGAACTCTTTCTTTAATCGTCTTAATAGCATCCCTCCCCAAATACAATTTACTATGGAGATTCAAATTGATAAGTCTCTTTCCTTTATATATGTTCTCATCTCTTGTCAACCTCATGGAACCCTTACCCACCAAGTTTATAGGAAAAATACTCTCACTAACAAATAACTACATGCACATTCTCACCACCACCCAACCCAAAAATATTTCATTGTTAAAACTATGGTAACCCAAGCCATTCAAATATTTGCACCCTAGTTTCTTGAAAAAGAAAAGCAAACCTCACTAAAGCCTTTGTAGTCAATGGTTACTCGATTGCTCAAATCAATAAATCTTTCTGGTCAACCATTTATCCTAAATCCAAAAACCACCCTCCCTCTTCCCCACCTCTAGCTCTCATTTCTCTTCCCTACATTCAAGGCATCATAGATAATATATCTAAGATTTGGATAAAAAGAATATAAAAGCTCTTTTTGAACCCTATAAAACCCTTAAATAGTTGTTTAGAACTACCAAGGATAAATTTGATCCCATTCTTGGCCAAGGGTTTACCAAATTCCTCGCTCCTATGGAAAATCATACATTAGTCAAGTCAACAGATCTTTCAAAACCCGCCTCAAGTAGCATATCGCTAACACTTTCCACAACCAAATATCTAAGTCGTTTATTGTCAAACACTTTCACAATTATAAACATCTCATTTTCTTTGACGAACCTAGGTTCTTGCCTCAACCCCCTCTTACTCATCTCATATCATTTGGGAAGCACTAGAAATTGAAAAACATCCTAATAATTTTAATTGTAAAGATGACTATAAACTTAGCCAATCTTGGAAACCCACTATTCACCATCTTGCTCAATAAATATTAATCTTCTCTTTTTCTCCTTCTCTATTTAACTCTTTATCCATCGTTTTAACTTTTATAAAAAAAGTCCATTTTTTGTAGTCGATCTATATTAACCCTTTTTTGTTTTTAACTTAACCTTTCATATCTAAGTTTGTTTGATCTATTCCTCCTAAATCAATTTTAATTTCTTTATTTAAATTTTCATTTCCTTTTAATTCTTCTTGATAATTCTAATTATTCTCTAATCCATTTCAATATTTAATGCCTTTATATATCATTCTAATTCATCTCTAGTCTTTTCATTTTAATTCCTTCGTAGAATTCTTAGTTTGTTTAGTTCTCTAGTTCGGCTTTATGGTTAAAGTTATTTCTCCCTCCAAACAAAACAAATCACTCATGGTTTAAATATTAAATATTATTTCTCCTTGGTTTTATGATTTCTTTAATTCTTAGTCATCTCAATTTTTTTCATTAAGTTCTTCTTCATAACTATTTAGTTTTTAATCATAACTCAAATTTAATTTTAATCTTTTTACATTCATCGTATATCTATTAAATATTGAATATTGGTTTGATCGTATATCTATTAAATATTGGTTTTGGCTAAATGTTTTACCTTTTAGGTTTTTTGGCAGGAATTGGCTAGAATCAGGCGATGTAAATTTGGACAAAATATCTATTTTCTGTTGTTTAAATTGCCTTTATGAATGCACAAATAGATTCAGCGTGCTGAAAAGCCCTTGGGACACTCGGATTATACAAACTTAGTCACTCAAATTTTCAGATCCAACCATTCATCAACGGATTTCGGGCAAAATCAAACGGAAAAAGTTGCCAAAAAACCTCCAAAAGGTAGAACGTTTAGACTACTACTTAAGTATTTATTATTAATAATTTGCAAGTGATATTTTTATATTTTTTCTAATGGTTTAGCCATTATTTAAAATTTTTTATTTTTTTACCAATACTCTTTTCATCACTATTATAATTTTATTTGTCCCTAATGATGGTTGGAGTGTCCCTAATTTTATTTGTCCCTAATTTTATTATAATTTTTCTTTTCAATTTCAGACCAACTTCAGGGAGTATCCATACCATTTGAACTTGTAATCCCCATTTTGAGTTTAACCATGAGGTTTTAGAACCCGATTGCATGATCTGGGCGGTTTTGGGAAATAGTTGGTTACCCTATGGGGATTTTTGCCTATAAGCTCAAAGTGGATTTTTAAGTTTTTCTCTAAAATATTCTTAAGAATGTTATACCCGAGCCACTATAGGTGGTTGTGTGTAAGTTGTATAAATGATTGCACACAAAGTGTTTGATGAAACTCCTCAACTCTATATATATATATATATATATATATATATATATATATATATATATATATATATATATATTCATGTTGGATGGTGATACTTAATGTCGATTTCAGATCTAAATATGAATTAAATCTTTCTATCTAAACAAATTAGGCAGGTTGGTGTTATACAAGACTCATTCAGGACTCAATCCATAAAACTTGCAAGAAAGTGTGTGTAATATGTTTGACAAAACACTTCAACCAAATGCTTGATGAATTGAAATTGTTTGTCACTTCTACAAAGGAAATTATTTTGATATTGTTTTCTAACTTTCATATCTCACCATTTTATTGTAATCCTTAAGAAAATGTATTGAATGTATGAAAAGTGGCATTACATATAACAAAGTATTATAAAAAAAAAAATGCACTAGTAGCATGTTTAGTTTTTTTACTTGTAAAAGTAAAATCAATCTATATATTTATTTATAAAGAGTAACTTAACAAGGGTTGCATGGCAGCTTAGTCCCTGCCAAGTAGATTTGGAAATGAAGATGATAGTTGACACCCTATAATTATTGATGATGATTACTGTGAAACATGAACAATATGTTAACTAGGGGTTAGTTTCATAGTCCTAAAAGAAATCAATTTGTAAATATTTTAAATGAAAAAAATTAACACTGATAACTATACCGTCGGAAAGATTGGAATTCAAAGAATTCGACCTAGACTCACAAGGAATGGATGAAGACGTGTTGCTCCATGACACTTAGTTTATAGATTTGTCATATGTAGTATTGGTTAGGATCTCTCACCACATTTTTACTTTAATGTGGATGTTGTATAGTTTTGGGATTAACCAAAATTTCCTTCCAATTAAGTTAAGTTAGCCAAATGAAAATTGCATTTTAAAAATATTCATTTTTTCTTTCAAAAATAAACATTTCAAATTTAATAATATATATTTTTATATAATATTTAGTATATTACATAATAAATATAATATCAATAATATACGAGATAATAAATATACTATAAATATAATAATAAATAATATATTAGATAATAAATGTAATATAAATATAATAATACATAATAATAAATACATAGTACAACTTTTTATATTTAGATGTGGTGATTGGTGAAATTCATTGATTATGTAATTAATTCTACATATTGAAAGATGTGAAGGGAGTAATAACACTTCAATTCTATCAACCAATTAGAAATGAGAAACACAAATATTTTTATTATATCCAAAAATATATATTTGTTTTCCTATGTTAAACATTACATTGCATACACAAATTTACGATAAAAAAACAAATTAATGTCACATCAAAAACAAATTCATTTCTATAATCCCTTGACACGAACTAATAAGTAAATTAACTTATTTTTTAAAATAAAAAAATTATCTATATATTCTCTAAAATAAAGAGTAACTTAATCAATAAATTAACTTGTTTTTTAAAATAGAAATAATATCTATATGATGATGATGATGCCGATGATTAACGTCCACTAAGACCGAATTGGTCTATCAGACCTTAAGAGGGTAAGTGATTACTTGTGATTTTTTAGAATTGTGTTTTTGTGCTCGAAAAGCATTAAGAGAAGCTTTCCAAGATCACCATACTTTTGTTGAGTTAAGAGGTTACGAAGGTTGGTAGTGTGATAAATATTTTGAAAATGAGATCTAATATGGGTATAGGCTAGACAATCTAAGAGAAATTGCTTTTCATCTTCAACCTTCTTAGTGTCACAAAGGTGACACACTCTTTCATCCCATGGCATTTTAGGAATTGACCAACGCATAGTTTCACTATGGAGCTCATGATAATTTGTTCTTATCTTAGCAATGCTTATTTTTTTCTTTACACTTGTCAAAAAATATAGATAATTTTGATCTTCTAGATTAGGGTTGATTATATCTTTATAATACCTTAATTTTTTTTTTCCATCTAACTCTTTATCACACCACATTTTTTCCTTAAATTTTGATTTGACGTTTTTTTTAATAGTATCTTTATTTTGCAAATGGTTTCTTTCATGATTCCCCAATAGTTTAGCCAAGACAGAGCGTCTTTATGCCATCCTCGCTTGAGTCAATGGTGGTTATGACTTGATTTTGAAGCAATTTTAGGTAGCCTCTTGCCTTCCATATTGTTTAACTTGTTCTTATACATTAGGTATATAGTCATAGCCATGCTCTCAATGGGGTAGAGGCTTGTTTCTAAGAGGAGGATGGGATAGGGCGTATTTCCTTTAATTTTGAGATTATAGGTTATAAAATTATTTTGTATTTGCTCTATCTTTTTCCATGATTCACGAGAGATACTACAACCCCAGACTAAACATCCATAAAGAATAATAGGTTAATGAGAGTCTCAAAGAGGAGTTTCTTCTTATCCCAACTCCAAAGATCAGTTGATTTACAATTGTTTTCAAGCCCTTCATAAGCTTTCCATCCCCCAATAATCCTTTTCTCAATGCTATAATTCCAACTGAGCTTGTGGTGAATATCAATTCCAAGATATTTGTATGAAGTCACTTTCTCCAAGTTATTTTTGTCATATACAAAGGTATCATAAGGGATCTTATTGGATTTAATAATCATGACCTTAGTCTTATCAGTATTAACAATCATACCCATATTGGAGAAAAAATCTTTAAGGATTCTTAGTTGGTTTTCAAGATCATGGCGACTCCTTTCCATAAGAACGATATCATCGGCATAAAGAAGAATATTGATGACTATACCAATGAGAGTAGGGCCGACACAACCTGCTTTTTCCAAGCATTCTTCTAACTTGTCAATGTATATGTCAAAAAGGGTAGGGGACAAAGGACAACCTTGTTTGACTCGGATATTTCAGTTAATCTCTTTTGACCAACCCTCAGTGTTTTTAAACTTAGAAATAACGTTCTCATACATCCTTATTGCAGCAGCCCTCGACTCGAGAGGCATTTTTATCTCTTCCAACCTATTCCAAAGGTTTTTCCTAGGAACCATATCAAATTTTTTTCTAAAGTCAACAAAATAACAAAAAAGATTGGTTTTAGTATTGTGAAACTCCTCTGCAATGACCCTAAAGGTAACAAGATGGTCCACAGTTAAATGATATCTTCTAAACCCGACCTGACATTTATTTCTTTTACCGTGACTTTCTAGCCAAAGGCTAATCTTATTTTTCAAAATAATTCCATAAAGCTTGCCTAAAATCAAGCTAATCATAATGGTCCTATAATTAGATGGAATGTTTCTATCCCCATTTTTAAAAATAGGTACAATGAGGCTTTGCGTCCAGGGTTTAGGGAAGCCTTGCTTGACTGCTAAATTGAAGAGCTTGTGTATGTGAGGGATAAGGATTGGCCCTCCGATTTTAAAAATTTCAGCTTGGTAGCCTTCAATGTCCTTAGCTTTCCCATTTGCGAGCCGCTTAAACCTAAACTCTATGTCATCTAAAGAAAAAACTTCTTCCTTTGTAGGGACAATATGAATGGTGTCCATGGCATTAGGGAACTCGTAAATACTTTTAAGGTAGGAATTCTAGTCCCTTAAGGGAATCCTATTATTTTCTGTAGTATTGTGTTTTAGAATTTGGCTCCAGAACTTCTTAGGATCCAACTTGTATAGTTGTGAAAGTTGCTCTTGCCTTTTATTGATATAGTATCTTTTTTTCCTTTTAATTAGGGATTTATACGTATTGATCTTATCGAGTTGTCAGTGCTCATTAGAAGCATCCCTAATGACTTTCCTAGCAATTTTACATTCTTTATCATACCAAGGGTTGGTCATTCTATTATTCTTTTTATAGGACACCTCGAAAGAGAACTTGTTAATAGAAGTGGAAAGGGTAGTTGTAAAATTATGATAGAGTTATTCAATGTTGTCCT
>ML786428.1:379966-396157 GCA_009831015.1 Picea engelmannii
TTTGGGTTTCCACGTAAAACACTGGTGTACTGTGCATGTGTGTGATTGTTTATTTATTACTGCTCATTATTGGATAATAATTCTACATTGATATAACATTTGAAGAAAAATGATTATAATTACGTTATTACTGATTCACCCCCTCTCTCAGTAATCCAACAGCTGCCACATACTCAGCTTCAACCGTATCGAGTGCCACAAATGACCGCTTCATGCATCCGACGGAGCCTCCTGCTCCTTACTATAGTACGTAGCTCCCTCTAGAACTGACTGTCTGACTCCCTCTCAAACATTGAATATCAACTGGATCTTCAACCTGCTGACTTCATCACTTGTCCTCCAGAAAAGGTCTTGTCATCCTCTTCTTGTAGGTCTTACCTACAAGTCAAATTCAGTCCAATAGTCAACAATTTCCGAAGCCACACTATTTCCACATACTATGCCTCAACCGTACTAAGTGCTACACATAACTGCTTCTTGTTGCTCCATGAAACCATACTGGAGCCTATAATGAAGCAATATGTGAAAGTACTCTTTTGATCAGGAATATTTCCATCCTAATCTGAATCTGAATATCCATGTAATTTGAACTCATGATTTGTCACATACCTGAGACCATAATCAAATGCACCCTTAAGGCACCTCATCACATGTTTTACTGCGACCAAATGAACCTACCAGGGATGCTCCATATATTGACTCAGGGTGTTCACAAAAAAACATATATCCGGTCTTGTGTTCGTCAAATTCATCAACAAGCCCACCATCTGCATGTATAAAGTAACATCCACAGTCTTTAAAGTTGTATTCTACAACAACTTAAGATTTTATACCATAGGTGTAGCCATTTCCTTGCAATACAACATCCTGAACCTCTTCAGGATTTCTATTGTATACTTCCCTTCATTTAGAAATATCTCATCCTGTCTCTGCCATACCTCAGGACCCAAAAAGTAATGCATCATCCCAAGATCTTTCATCTCAAACTTGGCATCCAAATTTTCTCTTACACTTTGAGATGAGATTTTCCACACATGTTTATAAATAGGTCATCCATATACAACAATAGTATTACCAAACCACCATCCACAACCTTAAAATAAAGGTTAGGATTTGCACTGTTGTTTGTAAATCCTAAGCTCGTCAGAAAATTGTCGATCCACCATATCATGCTCTAGGTGACTTCTTTAATCCATATAAATCCTTCTTCAATCTACATACTAAGTGTCCCACAGTTGTCACATACTCAACGAAGTATTCTATGACTACAAGGACCATTCTTCCTGATCAGGTTCCATCTGTGCCATAGGAAGAATTTCAGTCCTGTCAGATGTTGAAAGCCACACACTTTGAGTCTTATGTCCATTAGAAGACTATGCCAGGGCAATTCTCCATTGGTCAAATTACCATGACCAATATTGAGAGAATGCCATCTCGATGTTGAAACACTAACACTTAAGAATAACTTTTGAAATTACATAAAACCTCAACACTCCCTCTTAATGAGGAAGGTATTATATCCGACACAAACTCTAACATTATCGCCATCCACACAAGCTCATGACCATTGAATTTCAGACACATGAAATGATACATATTCTATGAACACACATCCATCATATACTCGATGTCATACGACTAACCATGTTGATTTTCTAGTGTTAAATTAGACAAGCACAATTTTCCGCAAGTGGTAATTACTTCCAACGATATTACTTTAGTAAACTCTAGAACATCACTAAGTAATTACACTCAACAAATTTTAACTACTTAGAAACTTCGGTCAATTCCTTATATGACTTCCCACGTGCGAGAGAGAAAAATATGTGTGTCTATCGTTGTGTCTTTTTATAGTAATATTAAATTGATCCAAAAAGACACTTCTCTTTGAAAATTAAATTTAAAATTAAATTAAATTTTCTTTCTTATAAATAGTTGGAGAATACTTCATATTTAGGTATAAGTAAATATGCAGTGCATTCCTCATATTTAGGTAATTAAACATTTTTACTAAAAATTACTGCCCACCATAATTTATGGATTTTTTTCTATAATTTAGGTAGGAGTAAAAAATAAATATGTTGTACATAGATATTGCAACAACCCCATAAAATAAATTTAACACTTCCAAGACTTTACTCTACTATAATTTTCATGGGCCCTCCTGTGAGGGAGTCAAGCCTAGTCCTGCTCTGATACCATGTTGAATTTTTCATAAGAGATGATATTGTATGTGAATGAATATCTTATTACAATGATGAGTGTTCTATATATAAAGAACATATGGTGACCATGGTGACCATCCATGAAGAGATGTTATACTTTATATTATATTATACATATAATATAAATATATTATATTTATACTTTATACTTTTTTATATAAATATATTATTACATTAATAATATTATAATTAATAGTATTGCTTAATAATTAATAATCATATTATTAATTATCAATCTAGTAGAATGTCTTTCCGATGTTGCCCAAACATCAACAAAGTCATTAACCCTAACAATTGTAGAGACAAAACAAAAGATCTTATGTACAGATCTTATGTGTTGTGTGATTTTAAAAATTCCTTTGATATTGTGTCTAGAGCCAAGCTATGGTGATCCAAAATGGATCTGAACAAGTGAATGGTTGTAAGACTTAGTACCTACAAGCTAATTTAGTGATTAATGAAGGTTAGATAAAGTATGGAAGACAATGTAAATGTAAAAGTAAATAAGACAAAAAGAAAATAATAAATAAATAAATAAAATAATGGGAGAGAAAAGACCGAGGAATCAGAAATGAAATTCCATGCCCTTTGGCCTTGCCATTACCCCAACTCTCCCTATTTGTCCCTATAATTTCACTCTCAGAAGGATTTTTGTTCACCAATAGAGGAGGATGCATAGAGAGAGCCATGTGTTGCATTGTACTAGAGATTGCCAAAATAGACTAAGCAACCATTGAATGTTGGTTTTCTCATTTGGGTTTCCAAGGTAAAATGTTTATGTTTATTATGAATTAATTGTTTTGCGAATTCATTGCAACATGTTCTAGTTCACTTTCTTATTTTAGTTATAAGTTACTATGACAACTCCCATTAAATAAATACTCAAGAAATGTTGTGGTTCATTGAATTGAATAGTTGATTCCAATTATTTTTTCTGAATGTTGTACATGGTAAACCCATAACCAATGTAGGATGAACTCCCACTATAACCAAATGTGATGACGTTATACTCTATCCTTATTGATTTTTTGTCCATAACTCAGTTCCACCAAAAAATTATTAATGTGATTATTAATTCATGCTTGAAATCAATCCTTGTATAATGTGTGGTTAATTGCAACAACTAGAAGTTTTAGACCGCTTATCTAATTGGGTGAATGAGATCAAGTGTTGGATGCAGACCTAGTCAGGAGAAAAGGCTATTTTTAGGAAGAGAAGCATGAAAGGAGAAAATGACAACTAGAAGGAAAATCATCATGTGTAAGGGAAGCAGGAGAGGCACACATGCAAGGAAGACCTAACGATGCTAGTGTTAGAGTTTTTGTAATGTATTGTAATGGCTAATGAGCCAATAATATAAATAGGTAGTACTTAGAGGAAGAAGGGATAAAAAAAGGAGACCGAGAGAGAGACCGAGAGAGAGGGTTGTAAGAATCGTACTACTGAGTAAGCTAGTGAGCTAGGGAAGAAGTGAGTGACTCGATCCCAAGGGTTAGATTGCAGGCTAAGGAGTTTGGTGCGATCTAGTCAGCCTCACAGGGATCGAGGAGCCTGTTGAGGAGAGTAAGATCTAAGATTGTAAGCACGTGAGGTGTGATATATTATTGAGCCATAATAAAGAGCTTGAGAGTCATATCTTTTCGGATGTAGCCCAGGAGGGGGGTGAACCAAGGTAACACATGTGTTATGTGAATGAATGTATGTGTCTTTATTGTTGTTAAATGCTGAATGTTAGATGAATGAATCTAGTATTCCACATGCATGAGTAGAATGAATTTTGTGATTAGGTGAATGAATGAATGAATAAAGATTACAAAATACAACCGCAGATCTCCACTCATTCCCATGTTGCAAACACCTAAGTATTGCAGCCACTCATAGAGCTATCTCAGGTGAGACTATGTAGTGCACTTTGTGTGTTGCGTTGCCTTCTGGTCTACCAGAGGGCCGATAACTTTAGAAGGATTTTGTTGGGAGATTACGAAGTATGAACCTGGGTCTATTTATGAAAGTAAGGTAGGACCAGAGAATCCTAAGTAGAAGAGTATAAATCCAACAAATGGTTTCATTGTCAGTTGGATGGAATAGGATGGGATTGAGTGAATGAGATCTGCTGAAGACGCATCAACAAAATGTCAGATCAGACGTCAAAATGATGAGAGAATGAGAATATAAAAGGGGATGTTGAGACTGTGGAATCTAATGAAGGTAGAGATAGAAATCTAGTTGAAAACAAAGGAGCTGGAGTTCACACAAAAAGTTAATAGAAACCCAAAGTTCACACTGTGCAATATCTGGACAAGTACGTATTCATTGACTTGCATGAAGTATTTTTCTGTGATTTCTCGCATGTATTGCAGGAGTGGATAAAAAGGTTGAAAGAAAACCATCCTACAATTCAAATCAGACAGCTAGACTGGAATCCTGTAGAGATCGCGTAGTTACAACAAGTTGATAATAATTTTACGCGAGCAGTAGATTTCTAGTTAGACAACATTGTTGTAGGATTTATCACAGAATTTGCAGTAGATACAATGAAGTCTTACAGCGCGACAGAACAAGAGTTATTGAAGGGACCTCGAGGTAGGTATATCATATTGTTATATACTTCTATCAAGATATTACTATATAACAAAGGAGTAATGACAATGGATTCATACAACTAAACTTCCCTGCGTGCATGGGGGAAGCACTGATAGGAGAGGTGGAAATGGAAGGAGAAAGGGATAAAGGAAAGGAGGAGGCCTTGGACCTAATCATGATGGATGAAGACCATATCAATCAGATCATGGAAACAACTAGAAGAACATGTAGTGGAGTACCCTACCAATATAAGATGAAAACCAGGAAGAGAGTTGTAGCCGTGAGGGAGGGCTTGGCAGGTGATGAAGAAGAGGTAGAGCATTTCTGGGCTGTGGAGCATATTGAGGAAATCCTGCACATGACATATGAGAGGAAGATGAGAGGCCCAAGAGTGGGAATAGAAGGCAACACTCCTATCCATATCAGTTTCAGTGTGGAACCCATAAACCCATGTGCGACTAATACACCAAGAAGAACACCACCATTTAGACAAACAAATTTCGGGAGAAGGAAGATAGAAGGAAGTACATATACACAAGTAACAACAACATGCGGAGCTAATTCAGGAAGCATTAGTCAAGTATATACACTGCACAGAGGTAGTAGTTCGACATTCAGGATGGCAGGACATGATCCCACCATCAGGTTACTAGAATTCAAAGGAGAGGCATCAGAGGATCCTAAGAAGAATTGTTCATTTGTGAAAATATCTGGGAAGAGAAACAGATCATTGATGAGGACACTAAACTCGTACAGTTAGATATCATGCTAAGAGATCAAACACTGGATTGGTACATTAGTTTAGTTGCAAACAGTCTACTAGGGACAACCAGAACGATTGGAGAGATAAAAAAACTATTGATAATGAATTCCAGAAGCCTAGTTCAGAGGATCAATACATGAATGAGATGATAGAGATCAGACATAAACCAGGAGAATTTGTATGGGAGATTGACCAGAGATTTAAATGGTTGAATGGAAATCTAAAGTATGTCATGATAGATATGCAACATAGGCATATGTTCGTCAATTCACTGCTACCACACTTGAAATACCCTCTGCGACAACATACGTTCCAAACACAGAGAAAGGATCTACAGGCAACCCTACAATTGGAAGAGAACTAATATTAGAAGACAAATCTAGCCATAGAGGAGCTGAAGGAGGATCTGAAGAATTTAGCATTCCAGCTAAACCCGAACAAAGGCAAGGACAAAAGATAAGTCGTTTGGTCTACCACATGTAGGATAGAAGGATACCATAAGAACGAATGTCCAACATTCATGCAATACATGGCAGTAGGAATGCCAAACCCATTGCCAACATGAGGACTATGGTGTGAGATCTGTAAGAAATAGGGGCATGATCCGTATCACTTCCCAATGATGCAGAAGTATCAGACAGTACCTAAGATCTCATATTGCAACTTTTTCAAGTTAGTAGGCCATGATGAAAAAGAGTGCAGAACCATGGACTGGATGAGGGAAAGAACATCAGATTCTTATAGGGTGCAGGAAGAAATGATGACCGGGAAAGCTGCACCATAGTTTAACCAAGTACTAGCCCTGTATAACACTACGCAACATCAATATAACAATGCACAACAACAATATAACACTGCACAACTGCAGTACAATACCACGTAGCCACACTATAACCTCGCACAGTATAACCAGGTGCCTCGGTACCATGCACCACAAGGAGATCGAGTTGGTTACAGAGGTGGAGTAAGAGAAAGAGGAGGCTTTGGAAGAGTTAGAGGACCAATGATATGCCACAATTGTTAACAACTAGGACATTATGCATGAAAATTTCCACTTCCACCTGCGACATGTGTGTATTGTCCCACATCAGATCATGACACAGAAGAATTCCCTATGCTATTGGGGAATATCCAGGAAAAGAGAAATCATAACAATCAAAATGTTCAGTGGATTTTGGCGGAAGCAAGGGATGAAGGAAGAAAATTCAACATAGTCAAATAGGGAGGATCTATGATAGGAAACGACGCAGTAAGACAAGATACAACACAACACCAATGGGTGAAGAAGAATGTCGAACCAAAGAAGCAGTTTGATGCGCAGAACGAAAAGGAGATATTCAAGCAGGCCAGACAAGAATTCGTGAATCTAGACATTGCATCGACATCAACTATGCAACATACCTAGGAAGTACCAGTGTACGAGATGCCTCCATTTCTAGATCACACCAAAGAAGCAGATCCCCTGGGACAATTAAGTACGATTAAAGGTTTTTTGCAATCCTTTGTTAAAATACTGAATGATCCATCATATGTTAAAGTATTAAAAAATAATCTAGAAATATGTAGCATAGAGGCAGAAGGAAAGCTAGAACAGAGAATAGTTAATCATCTGCATACAAGGAGGAGAACAAGCAGAGAATTCAGACTAAATGCTAACATTGTAGATTTCAACATGGGAGATATCATATTGGATTTAGGATATGAAGAAAATATATTACCCAAAAAGACATGGCAATGTATGGGAGAGACCACATTAGGATATTCACCAATTCAGCTGAAACTAACAAATCAACACAAAGTTCTACCAATTAGAAGACTAAAAGGGATGACAGTAGATCTGGATGGAGTGCGCACTAAAGTTGACTTCAAAGTAATAGAGATAGTGGATGGAAAAACACCTTATCCAACATTGCTTAGTTTGGATTGGGAATTTTAAAATCATGCCATAATCAACTTAAAGACGAGGAAGATGCCATTTGAGTCAGAAGAATACAGAGTCATTGCACCATTGGATCCATAAAAAGGGAAAGGTTTGTGGAACCTACTTTCTTGGACCTGGAGGAAATTAACCAGTTGTACAGAACAACCGCGCGAGAAGAAGATGATGTGAATCCAACTGTAGATGGGGTACTCAGTTGGAGAAGTATCACATCATGCATGTCAGACTCAGATACATGCTTAGAAAATAGACAGCAGAGGTTACATGAAGTCTCCATAAGAAGATGCGCAAGAATAGACCGCGCAGTAAGATGGGTAGGAATGAAGATAAGGGAATCTCCCAACTTCCATGGGGTGAATGACCTAGAGGAATTCTTAACACGATACGAAGATGAAGTGTTGGAAAATTAGAGGCTCTTAGCCTTGGATATAACACTCAAGGCAACACCTGCAAGATGGTGGGGTGCGCACAAGGAGACAATTAAGGACTGGTACCAATGTAAGTGGTTACTGTGCATTAGGTTTTGCGTAGAACATGGAAGCAAACAACTGCATAAATATGACAGACAGGGGGCACCCAAAAAACACTTGGAGAATTGCAAAATTCTATGGAGGATGACACCACCAGAGGAATGGCCTCATCAATTTTTTCACACATTAGAAGGGATTCCATCAAACTGGTATACATACCATGAATTATGCAGAGGAACTACAAATTGGACAGTGTTATAGTAGAACTTTACAATCACTTTCTCATTCGAGCATGAGAACCCAAACATAGACTCAACACTTAAAAAAATTAGAGGAATGATATTTATTCAAGCATCGAAAGTTGAACTCTTGACAGAAGAAAAAAACCAGAACAAACAGATAGTAAAAGAACTACTGTCACACTAGCATGTGCAGGAAGAGACACCAGATGAAGATGATCCGCAAAACATACATATTGCGGAAGTTGAATGTGAAAGAGAAGTGGAAGGTCCACCCCTGGAATCAAAAGTATTTTTTGTGCCTATCAAGGTAAATAAAGTCAACATTGGGACACTTGAGAATCCCAAAATGGCCAGCATTGGAGACTAATGGGATAAGAAAACAGTGGAAAGAATAAAAGAGTTATTGTGTGAGTACAATGACCCATTCCCAACAACGTTCATAGAAATGAAAGGCATAGCAGGAGAGCTAGGTGAAATGAAGATACCTCTCAGATTTGAGGCAAGGCTGATCAAAAAAATACCATACAGACTAAATCCTATATAGAAGCAAAAAGTCAAAGCTGAAATTGATTGGATGTTGGAGGTAAGAATCATAGAACATGTAGAGGAATATGAATGGGTAAACCCTATGGTATTTCAGGAGAAAAAATAGAGAGGGACAAGGATATGTATCGACCCGAGGAAGTTGAATGATGCATGCCTACATGATCCATTCCCTACTCCTTTCACATATGAGGTGTTGGAGAACGTAGGAGGATAGGAAGCTTACTCATTCACCGATGGATTCTCAAGATACCTTAAGATCAAAATATCTTCAGAAGACAGGTACAAGAACACTTTTTCCATCAAATGGGGATCCTACTAGTACATAGTCATGTTGTTTGGACTAAATAATGCATCAACAATATTTTTTGGAGTAGTCATAGTTGCATTCAAAGAATTCATCCACCAGTTTATAGAGGTATATTTGGATGATTGGAAAATCTATAGTTTGATGAAAGACAATGTAGACATGTTGAGGCTGATGTTAGAAAGATGTAGTTAGTGTCAAATATCATTATACATAAAAAAGTGGATCTTCCGAACACCATTTTGGATACTATTGGGCCATATAGTATGCAAACAAGGCTTGCTTGTAGATCCTGCCAAGATTACAGTAATTGTTAATCTACCACCACCAAAATCAGTCTGTAAGTTAAGATAAACATTGGGACACACAAGATATTACAAGAAATTTATAAAAGGATATGCACAGATCAATGCGCCAATGGAGAAATTGTTGAGAAAAGACAACAAGTTTCAGTGGAATGAGGACTGCCAATGAGGATTGGACACCCTAAAAGAGAAGATGGTAACTACACCAATATTAGTATTCCTAGATTGGGAAAATGCATTCCACGTGCATGTAGATGCATCAACCATATCACTTGGATTTATTCTGGCACAACCAGGAGAAGGATAATTGGACCATCTTATAGCATTTGCTAGCAGAAAACTGTCAGAATCAGAGAAGAATTACAATACCACAGAGACATAAGGCCTAGCTATGGTCTATGCGCTTCAAAATTTTAGACATTACTTATTAGGAAAACATTTCAATATATTTACAAACCATTCGGCTTTCAAATACCTTGTCAACAAGCTAGTGTTGGGGGGGAGAATTTGTAGATGGTTATTGTTGTTCCAAGAATTTGACTTCGAAGTGATAGTAAAACCAGGGAAGTTGAATGCAAGAACTGATCACCTATCAAGGATCACTAATGGAGAGGAACCTACAAATCTAGAAGACCAATTTCCCAACACACAGTTATTTTCAGTCCAAGTAGCTGATGAATTCTTCGTAGATATCATTCAATAATTGAGTACAAGGATTGCACCACAAGAATTCAACACCATGCTGAAGAAAAATATGGTAGTAAGAGCTACAGACTATCAATTGATTGTAGGACACTTATACAATATGGGTGCCGACAATATCTTGAGAAGATCTGTACTAGAACATGAAAGACCTAGGATTTTAGCAGAATCCCATGAGGGAATAACATGAGGACATTATGTAGGAAAATTTACCACGCAGAAGGTATTGCGCGTAGGACTATGGTGGTCAAATGTTCACAGGGACTCAAAGGACTACTGCTAGAGATGTGATGTATGTCAGAGGGTTTGTAAACCAAATAGACAGGACAAGATGCCCCTGTGACCACAAGTAACCTTGCCGGTATTTGACAAATGGGAAATAGATTTTGTGGGACCAATTAACCCACCATCAAAAAGGTCAGGAGAAAGGTATATCATTACTGCGACAAAATACTTAACAATATGGGTAGAAGCAACACCAATAAAAGATTGCAGTTTAGAGACAACAACACACTTCTTGTTTGAGCACGTGATCACAAGATTTGGATGCCCAAGGATTTTGATGAGTGACCAAGACACTCACTTCATTAAAAACACTATTAGGGCGATGACTGAGGATTTTGAAGTTTATCATCAAAAGAGTACACCATATCGTCCTCAAGCAAATGGAATAGTGGAAGCCTTTAATAAGATCCTCGAAAATTCACTAAAAAAGATCTGCAATGTTAATAGGGATGATTGGGACTTGAAGATACCAACAGTACTATGGGAATACAGGACCACATGCAAAAAATTGATAGGTCAGACACCATTCAGGTTGGTGTATGGACAAGAAGCAGTGGTGCCATTAGAATGTTTGGTACCTAGTATGCGTGTCGCAAAAAATACAAACATGACAATGTGAGGCGCAGTAAAAGAAAGGTTAAGTCAGTTGATTATCATGGAAGAAGATAGGATTCTAGCAAGGTTTCACCAAGAAGTACAAAAATCAAGGGATAAGGCTTGGCATGATAGATATATCAAGAGAAAAAATTTCAAGGAAGGAGACCTAGTCTTGGTGTACGACAGTAAATCTCTTCAACACCTAGGAAAACTCAGAATGCATTGGTTGGGACCATACAAAGTAAAGACTGTCACAGATGGGGGAGTTGTACAGTTGAAGGAATTGGGAGGAACATAACTCAGAGGAATGATCAATGGGAGTCGACTGAAGTTGTATAGGGACAGTCGACCTTCTAGCACTTAAGAAAAAAAAACGAAAAGAAGGGGTTACCACGCCAAACATCAAAATATAGAAACCAACTAAAGAAGGGGTAGCGCGTCGGAAATAGAATGTTCACATGCACTTAGAAACTTTAGCACAAAGGAGAAAGGACTAGCGTTCACTAAAAGGCGAAAACAATGGAAATGGAGGGTACGACAAATAGGCTTCAACTGAATACGACTATCACAATTGAATGCCAAGGAATATTTATGGGACGCCGCATTTATCGCGCCAACTGGATACGTCAAGGGAATTCAATGGCAGGTACATGGGAAGCACCAGTTCATTTAAAACACAATTTGGGTAACGTCTCCGAGAATTTTCCTACGATTCCTATCTAAGGCAAGCACACGGGGATCATAAGGTTTATTGTAATAGTGATAAAATCATAGAGCAATAGATTATACATAGAAGAGAGTGAGTTTGCAGGAGTAACAGAACAAACCAAGCTCGTCAGAGACCAGTGTTACCACCATGGCACCACCCAAGATAGGATCACCAAGCCAGGCCTGCAGACGATCTCGAAGCAACCTCAAACCACCTCAACAACCACAAGGAAGTGAACAAGAACCACCACGACCTACTGAATTCATCAAATTGGACGAAATCTCATCGCCCAATATGGAACCAGCGAGCCCCACACCAGTGGTCGAGGAAACCCAATAGACAACAATGATGGGCATGGATATCGATATGTCAAAAGTAGGACAGAGCCAACAAGCCTAGGATGTAGGAAATACTTCGCGCTCTGAAAACCTTGAGGAAGCCCCGAGGGTTAATGGGACCAACCCAAACTAGACAGAAGTGACCACACCACAAAGGTCACACAGAACAACACCGGAGCAACAACAGGAGGGCATGGTAGAAGAGGTCATCAGTCAACCAGATGAGTATACAGGGGAGAGAACAATGGAGGTTGGAACCTGGAGTCAACCATCACAGTGAAAGGGCAAGCAACCAGTAGAAATATCACCGCGCAGGAAGGCTGTAACAACCATAGTCTTACCGCGCATTCTGAAAGGGGTACGTGTCGTGGCTAACCTATTAGGCTGCGTGGAAAAACTACGGTACTTGGATCATGATGTAACCGACATGGACAAGTTTCTTGAGTTCGAAAATAATTTTTTCTTGGATACCGTGGGTATAGGACCCTTCGACAAACTAATTAACCAACTGAAATAGTGGGAAGTCGGACTGGACAACACTGGGATTCTGATCCCAACAAAGATCCCACACTTTGTAAGGAGCCAAGATGTAAAAAACTACGTCAAGCAACTGATGGAAGTTACCCATGGAGGATACCTATGGGTGGAGGAGCCTATCTTGATAGGCGTATATTACAAGGCTACCATCCTAGGGGGAGAGCCCTGCGCAATTCCTCGATGATAGAACAAAGGATAAGGCACTAGCCAAGGAAATGAAGAAGACATATGGCACGGAAAGAGCGTCACGTAGAATCATAATCAAGTGCATCAATGATGCAGCAACCAAGTTGTCCACCTGTTAGTGAGATTTATTGTAAGGGGGTTAGATTGCAAAGGAATGGGTTAAAACCCACTTGTCCTAAGTTTTGGGTGCTATGCGTCTATGTTAAACAAGAATCAATTTTGGACGGCTAGGATTTGCGCGCCTGGATCAACGACGCACAGAGAATTTTGGACCCCCCTACCTTCTGACCTTTAAGCCGGGGGGGGGTCCGGAATCGGGGGCGCACCTCTCCAACGGCCCAGATCGGAGCGCCCAGATCAACGACGCACAACGAATTCCGGACCCCCCCTTCCTTCCGACCTTTAAGCCGGGGGGGGTCTGGAATCGGGGGCACAACTCTTCAGCGGCCACGATTGAGGAGCCTGGATAAACGGCTCATGGATGGCTTCATCCCTCTCAGCTACCCTGCCTTTAACCTGTGTGGTCCCTTCTCCCGTCACGTCATCTTCCTTTCCACCTTTCTCATGCTGTCGTGTGTCATCCATCTGCCTCCCCTCTTTGGTCCATGTGGTCCTCCCTCCTTCTCATCATCCACTTGCTGCTGGCCATGTGTCCCGCTCCTTTCCACGTCAGCCTCTTGCCAAAGAGCAAGTCCAGTATCCCTCATCTTCCTCCCCTTCCGCCTATGGTCTTCCACCATGTGCCCTCCTCTGTCACCCTCCTCATCCCTCGCCACTCCTCTTCCACGTCCTCATAATCTGACGCCATCCCCCCCACCGTGAGCCCCATTCTCCGTGTTGTCCTTCATGCCTATTCGTCAAGTTATTCAGTTATTCTAAGTGGCAGTGCAAGGAGTCTTCCATATCCCAAAGCGTTGAGTTGGCCAGATCGTCCTCAATCCCAAGAAGCCATTATTGAAGTGGTTGGTGGTGGTTAGACATCGTCTCCGCCATAATGGGAGAGTCCGACAATGAATTAAAGGCACGTTGAGTCACCGAAGAAACTGTCAGAAGATCGATCCCGTCTGCCATAAGTTGCACGACCATTCAAAGATTGCAGCTCCGTGTTGTCAGAAGCCATGCAGATGCAAAGCTTTCAATGCTATGTCTCGATTTTGTTGTTGTTTTTAGTTCGAGTATATGAAGGCATTTTCTCCATTTTTGTATCTATCGATGGTAGAGCTAAGCTCCCGACTGCAAAGTTTCAGTAAAAATTCTAGCTTTCAGGGTTATGTATCAGTGTTTGAGATTTCTGGGTTTATAACAAACAGTTTTCCTTTTCCATCTATGTCTCATCTTTTGTTGGAGAGTTCATGATCGAATGCTTCATATGAATTAACACAGTCCTGTTATGATAAATGATTTATTGTTGCATTGTTGTTTTCTCTGGTTTCCTGCATTTGGAAGTAAGAAGATCTTGTTTTCAGATGCTTGCTCTCACAGTCTGTTAGAAGCTTGATGCCTACAGCAGACCCTTGCACCCTTCTCATAAAGTCTTCCCCCTACTCACCCTTTATTGCAACTCACTGTTTGAAGTTTATCAAGACCTCACTCGTTCATGCATGCCTGGCCTAGTTTCTGAGTTGAGACCACTGTTCCGAGTTTGCTTCCATTTGATCACCCCTTTCAAACAAATCGTGACATTAAACTGATGGGCGTCGGGTTCTGCTCCTACAAGCAATCCAGGAGTGACTTCCGGCTCCAACATTTCTGGTGCCGTTGTCGGGGATGAAGTTGAATATTTTCCCYGGGATTGAATGACAAAGATCAATTGATTCTGAAGGTGCATAAGATATTAGAACTTGAAGATTGCTACTGTGGACCTGGAGACTCCATTGTGACGACTCCGCTGGGGAGAACCTGCTATATCAACTGTGGCTTCGAGAGGTAGACACATGAGGTCTAATCTGCACTTGCCTTTAGCTACACCAGAGGCTGACTTGGAAGCAGTGCGCAGAAAGGGAAAGAGCTCTACAAAAGAAGTTTCCATTACCGGAATAGGTATTTCCCCACCTCCTTATGTAAAGACCCCAATTTCTTCCTCTCAGCTTCCTAGTCACCCTCCCTCTGAGGTTTCTCGTTTTCTGAATTTCGGGAGTGTTCCTGCTGAGTTTTATCCTCCTGGTCTAGTGTCAGAGGGAGAGATCCTTGTCACTTCCCCTTCCCTGGAAGTTGTGCCTTCACACCAACATTTTTCAGAAGGTTTCACTACCCCTCTGTTTATTACTACTGTTGCACAGAGAGAAGCAGCTACGCATTCTGGTCCTTTAGACTTCTCTCTGTTTTCTCCCTCATCTCCCGTCAGAACCTTTTTCCCGACATCTCCCGGTCACACTCCTTCTCCTCCTAGTTCTCCTCCACCTAATATCCCTATGACCGGTGTTAATCCCCCTCCGACCAGAATGGATGCCATAGTCGCTGCTAGATATGCTCCCTTGATCCTACCTCATCCTATGAATCCTCTCCCTGCTGGAGACTACTTGAAGTACATGCCCAAGTTCACCGAGGAAGGAGACATAACTGCAGAAGAGCACCTGGCTGCTTTCTACAGTTATGCAGACAATTTGAACATTGAAAACGAAGATGTCTGGATGAGAGTCTTTGTTCAGAGCTTGGATGGTGAAGTTAGAAAATGGTTTAGGGGACTGGCCCCTTGATCTATTGCTGGGATCGAAGCTCTGGATACTGTTTTCCTGAGGCATTGGGGAGATAGAAAAGATTACATATATTACATGACTGAGTTTGGGTCTCTTAAAAAACAGGAAGGAGAGTCGGTCTCTGACTTCTCCAAAAGATTCAATAAGATGTATAACAAGATTCCTGCAGAGGTAAAGCCCTCTGAAGCATCTGCTCAGATTTCTTATGCTGGTGCCTTTGACCCTGATTTTTGTCTTTTATTAAGAGAAAGAAGAGCCACCTCTTTAGCTCAAATGAAAGATGTAGCTATAGAAGTGGAATCCAACATACTAGCAGCTGACAGACTGAGGAACCAGGCTGACACAGACAGAAGAAAGGGAAAATCAAAAGCCTCAACTTCTGGCCCATCACTGCCCCACCCTCAAGCCAATGAGCTGACCCAGGTGATGAGCTTTCTGAAAGAGGATATGGAGAGATTAAAGGTGGAAAGGAAACAAATGAACAAGGGCCCTCAAACCACCGAGAACATAGGAGGTTTCATAAGGCCAAATAATTTTTCTCCTCCAAATATGCACAGAGAGAAGGAGAGAGACAGGGACGACCAAAGAATTCAGGCTCCCTTCCAGAACAATTTTGTGGCTGATGAACAAGAAAGGGAAACAGACGAGCCTGAGCCCAAAATCCACAGTTTAGAAGTCACTCCCCCTTTTCCTCATCTGACCCAATCAACATATGAGGAGTCTCTCCTAAACAGTCAGCTAAATGAATTGAGCAAAGAAGACAA
>ML786428.1:397072-430912 GCA_009831015.1 Picea engelmannii
ACCACCTCTGTTTGGAAGATGTTCTTTGATGGAGCTTCCTCCAGTATGGGTGCAGGTGTCGGGGTGGTATTCATATCCCCCTCTCAAGAGACCATATCTCTGTCATACAAGCTGGAATTTGAAGTCACCAACAATGTGGTAGAATATGAGGCTCTGGTTCTGGGATTAAGAGCTGCGCAGCAGATGGAAATAAGAGAGATAGTTGTGTTTGGGGACACAGAGTTGATTGTCCAGTAGGTCAAAAACATTTATAAAGCTAAGAACCCTCGGCTCAAGAATTATAGGAATGAGGTATGGGACCTGGTTGATAATTTCTTCCTGGCTTTTAACATTTCCTACATTCCAAGGGAAGAAAATATTCCAGCCGACTTCTTAGCTTTCACAGCTAGTGTGCTCGAAGTTCCTGCATCGCTCACTGTTGAGTCTAATGTTGAAATAAAGTATAGGCCCTCTGTACCAGACAATGTCAAACATTAGAAGGTATTTGAGGATGATGAGGAGATTGAAAAGTTTCTTCAATTCGTTGATAACTTTTCCGCATTGCACATAGATGAGGAGTCCGATGCTGCAGGAGAGCTTGAACATCACCCCGAGGAATTTGTGAATAAAATCACTGATCACCAGATCATTCAGCTACCGAGCAATCACATCCCGAAAGGTCTAATCCCATTAGAAAGATTGTTCGACGGGAATGATGTGGTAGTAAAGGGTAAGGTTTCAGGTGACGATGATGACATAGCTGAATGTGACATAGGCACACCTAAGGAGCCTAAATTGGTCAAGCTGTCAAAGACTCTGACTGAGGAGCAGAGGGCCGAATATACTAAATTGTTGAGAGAGTTTGCTGATGTGTTCGCATGGACCTACGAAGACCTCAAGACATATGACACATCAGTCATTGAGCACAAGATCCCACTGAAAGAAGAGGCTAAGCCATTCAAGCAGAAATTGAGACAGATAAATCCCATGCTGCTACCTGTCATGGAGAGGGAAGTGAAAAAGCTGCTGGATGCCCAGATCATTGTCCCCTTGAGATATTCCGACTGGGTGGCCAACTTGGTCCCAGTAAGAAAGAAAAGTGGCGAAATCAGACTCTGTGTTGATTTCAGAAATCTGAACAGGAGCTCAAGGAAGGATAATTATCCCTTGCCCAACATGGAGCACATATTACAGAAGGTCAATGGCGCTTCCAAAATATCCATGATTGATGGGTTCTCTGGCTACAATCAGATATCAGTCATGCCTGAAGACAGGGAGAAAACAACCTTCACCACTCCCTGGGGCACATTCATGTATGCCAAGATGCCTTTCGGACCGATGAATGCGGGAGCAACATTTTAGCGGGCCATGGACATAGCCTTCATCGGAGAAAAAGATGAGTTCGTGGTGATTTACTTAGATGACATAACAGTCTTTTCCAAGACTGATAAAGAGCACCGCCATCACTTGAAAAAGGTTTTCCAAAAGTGTCGGAGGTTTGGTCTTTCCTTGAATCCCAAGAAATCATTGTTTTCTATGCAGGAGGGGAAGCTGTTAGGACATATAGTATCAGCAGAGGGAGTAAGAATTGATCCTGACAGGGTAGAAGCAATTCAGGCCCTGTCACTTCCCAGATCTAAGAAAGAGATTTAGGCATTTTTGGGAAGGATTAATTTCCTGAGAAGGTTTGTTTCAAATTTTTCCGAGTTGGTGAAACACATCACAACCATGCTAAAAAAGGGGAGTGAAGTAAGATGGACCTCTGCACCCAGGGAATATTTCGATCAAATAAAGAAGGCGTTGAATGAAGTACCTGTACTAATCAGTCCCGATTATTCCAAAGATTTTCTGATATTTTCTTTTGCCTCTTTTGATACAGTAGCAGCAGTATTACTGCAGAAAAATGATCAAGGACAGGAGCAGCCTATTGCCTTCTTTAGCAAGGTACTGAGAGATGCATAACTCCGATACGAGATCATGGAGAAGCAGGCTTATGCCCTGGTGAAATCCCTCAAGGATTTCAGAGTCTATGTCTTGCATTCAAAGATCACTACATATGTCCCTTCAACCTCTGTGAAGGACATCCTTATACAGCCTGACATAGACGGGAGGAGAGGTAAATGGATCTCTAAGATCCTAGAATTTTATCTGGAGATTAAGCCCACCAAGCTGGTAAAGGGGCAGGGTTTAGCCAAGTTGTTGGCTGAATCCAATTGCAGAGTCTTGAGAATCAATTGCATCAGTGAGCAAGATGATTCATCCAACAGAAGTTCCCAAATAGTTCTACCACTAGCAATGTGTGCCTGGTACAAGGATATCTTTTACTTTCTGCAAGAATTGAAGCCTCCTGATGGGATGGAAAAAAGCAAGGCAAGAGATTTAAAACTCAAAGATGTCAGGTATTGCCTCATTGGCCAAACCTTGTATTGGAAGGATCCTCTGGGGGTACTACTAAGGTGTCTGGACCCACAACAGGCACAGAAAGTTATGATCGATTTCCATAGCGGACTCTGTGGAGGCCATCATTTTTGGAAGACCACAGCGCACAAGATCCTCTGAGCCGAGTATTATTGGCCCACCTTATTTCCTGATGTCTGCAGAGAAATCAGAGCTTGTATCAAGTGCCAAAAATTCTCAGGAAAGAAACAGCTCACATCCCTGCCCTTAAAACCTGTGGTAATCTCAACACCCTTTCAGCAGTGGGGATTGGACTTCATTGGGGAAATTCATCCTCCCTCAAGTGGCCAACACAGATGGATTCTGACTGCAACCGACTACTTCACCAAATGGATAGAAGTTGTCCCTACCAGAAGCACTTCTCACAAAGTAATTATCAGCTTCCTGGAGGAAATCATAACAAGGTTCAGTTGTCCCAGTAGAATCGTCACTGATAATGCCTCTCCCTTTCGGTCTGAGCCTCTGGTTAAATTATGTGAACAGTTCAAAATTTCACTGATTCATTCTACTCCCTACTATCCTCAAGGGAACGGACTGGCAAAGTCTTCCAATAAAAGCCTAATCAAGCTTATCAAGAAGCTACTGGAAGAAAATAAAAGGGCCTGGGACTCAAAGCTCAAATTTTCTCTGTGGGTTGATCAGGTAACAACAAAGAAATCGCTGGGCATCTCACCTTTCCAGCTAGTTTATGGAATAGAGGTTGTTTTCCCCACTCAGCTCTCCTTATCTGTGGATAAATTCCTCCAAGACCTTGAAGGAGAGCCTAACCATGTGCTCAGAAGGATTCATCAGATGGTGGAAGTACAACAGATCAGAGAACAGGTTAGGGACAGAGCCTACCATCATCAACAGAAGATCAAGCAGGCTTTTGACAGAAAGAGAAAAAAGAAAGAGTTCGAGTAGGGTGATCTGGTGCTTAAGTGGGATGCACCCAGGAAGGACAAGGGAAAACATAGTAAATTTGATGCCCTCTAGTTTGGGCCTTTCAAGATCCTTGAAGTATTTGCAAACAACACATACAGGTTGCAAGATATGGAAGGCGAAGAAGTTTTTAGTGGCCCAGTGAATGGGCATTTCTTGAAAAAATGTTTCCTGTGAGCCACAATTGGCTCTTTTTTTTTTGTTCTGTACATATTGTTTCTAATTTTGTTTTTCGGACTAATAAATGACTCCATAGCCCAACAACAAAGGCACTGAATCTGCAAAAGAGTTCTTAGAGCATCACAGGGATGACTCTATCCCCCATGGAGCCAAATGTTAGCGATATTTATTGTAAGGGGGTTAGATTGCAAAGGAATGGGTTAAAACCCACTTGTCCTAAGTTTTGGGCGCTATGCGTCTGTGTTAAACAGGAATCAATTTTGGACGGTTGGGATTTGCACGCCCAGATCAATGGCGCACAGTGAATTCTGGACCCCCCTGCCTTCCGACCTTTAAGCCGGGGGGGGGGTCCAAAATCGGGGGCGCAACTCTTCAGCGACCACGATCGAGGAGCCTGGATCAACGGCTCATGGACGGCTTCATCCCTCTCAGCTACCCTGCCTTTAACCCGTGTGGGCCCTTCTCCCGTCACGTCATCTTCCTTTCCACCTTTCTCGTGCTTCCGTGTGTCATCCATCCGCCTCCCCTCTTTGGTCCACATGGTCCTCCCTCCTTCTCATCATCCACTTTCCGCTGGCCATGTGTCCCGCTCCTTTCCACGTCAGCCTCTTTCCAAAGAGAAAGTCCAGTATCCCTCATCTTCCTCCCCTTCAACCTGTCGTCTTTCGCCATGTGCCCTCCTCTGTCACCCTCCTCATCCCTCGCCACTCCTCTTTCACGTCCTCATAATCTGACGCCATCCCCCCCACTGTGAGCCCCATTCTCCGTGCTGGCCTTCATGCCTATTCGTCAAGTTATTCAGTTATTCCAGGTGGCAGTGCGAGGAGTCTTCCATATCCCAAAGCGTTGAGTTGGCCAGATCGTCCTCAATCCCAAGAAGTAGTTATTGAAGCGGTTGGTGGTGGTTAGACATCGTCTCCGCCATAATGGGAGAGTCCGGCAATGAATTAAAGGCATGTCGAGTCGCCGAAGAAACTGTCAGAAGATCGATCGCGTCTGCCATAAGTTGCATGACCATTCAAAGATTGCAGTTTCGTGTTGTCAGAAGCCATGCAGACGCAAAGATTTCAATGCTACGTCTCGATTTTGTTGCTGTTGTTAGTTCGAGTATATGAAGGCGTTTTCGCCATTTTTGTATCTATCGATGGTAGAGCTAAGCTCCTGACTGCAAAGTTTCAGTAAACATTCTAGCTTTCAGGGTTATGTATCAGTGTTTGAGATTTCTAGGTTTATAAAAAACAATTTTCCTTTTCCATCTATGTCTCATCTTTTGCTGGAGAGTTCATGATCGAATGCTTCGTATGAATTAACACAGTCCTGTTATGATAAATGATTTATTGTTGCATTGCTGTTTTCTATGGTTTCCTACATTTGGAAGTAAGAAGATCTTGTTTTCAGATGCCTTCTCTCACAGTCTGTTAGAAGCTTGATGCCTACAACAGACCCTTTCACCCTTCTCATAAAGTCTTCCCCCTACTCACCCTTTATTGCAACTCACTGTTTGAAGTTTATCAAGACCTCACTCGTTCATGCATGCCTGGCCTAGTTTTTGAGTTGAGACCACTGTTTCGAGTTTGCTTCCATTTGATCACCCCTTTCAAACAAATCGTGACATTAAACTGATGGGCGTCGGGCTCTTCTCCTGCAAGCAATCCAAGAGTGACTTCCGGCTCCAACACCACCAAGCTCATGGCGTGCAAATTTATCAGGAAGTGCTGCAAGGAGTAAGTCCCTACTGGGTTCATTGTAGCTGCAACACAGTGTGTGGAGGGCACTATACTGAGTTGGAACCCGTACTTGTTGAATATGTTCCTTGAAGACTATAAGGATGCGCAGGACCTGGGGACATAATTTCACTACTCGTGGCTACTCATCCTGATCACCTTGGTTGGATGGAGGGAGACTAAGTATACATAATTTTCTGAGAGATCCACTCATTTTCGTGTAATGTGATATCTATCATTGGGAACAACTTCAGACCCCAAAAACAAAAGTGCAAATGCAGGCATGTTCGCAGGGTATTACAACGACCTACAGGAAAGCATTGCCAACACTTGGAGAGTTACGCTAGAAGTGGTCACGCAATATCAGGGCATAGCCAACTTTAAAGAAATCAAGCATGCATTATGGATCCAATCATGAAAGGATATCGAGAAGGAATGTATACAACTACGATATTGCATCAAGGAAGATGACGTAGAAATGACCATCAAGGATTGACAAGATGACTGGAGGGTTCCAGTCCTGAATCAAGAGATGTCCATAGATAAGGAGGTAGATGGAGGGAAAGAACAGACACCTGCAGGAGGAAAAACAACGCCAAAGAAGCCAAAACTAGGTCAGAAGCTGGTGCAACAGAATAAAAGGGGTGCTCCAAAGAAAGGTACCCAGGCATGTGTTGGGGCTCAGAAATGTTCTATTTTCATCCAGCTTTCCCTTCGTCATTCTTCACATTTCATTGCCCCATTAACCTTTCATGATATCATTTTCATAAATACATTTGGGTTTCACCTTATTATTTTCCACTTTATTCATTTTAGTATTAAAAGGGAATTTGTGATTAAATGTTATAAAATTGACATGTTTTCATATATATCTCAAAAATGTGTGAGCTTTGTAATGTGTAGGAATATGTGAAGGATTAATTCAAAATGACTTCTCGAATACTTCCTCCACCATTTCAATATTTGAGGAGATAATTCAATCCCATTCCAAGGAGAAGATCATGGATATTTGGTTGATCTTATCCAAGATATATGAGAGATATATGTGAGGATTTGAAGGGATTATATTTTGTAATAACGGGAAATAAGTTGAGAGAATAGTGGATCTATAATTATGAGATGGTTATCTTATCTTCAAGGATCTCATGTATAAAAGAGAGTGCTCTCTCTCTTCATGAGAGGGGGGAATTAGAGGATTCAATTAGAGTATTCAATTAGAATATGGAATTAGAGTAGTCATTAGGATTCGAAAGAGAAATGGATCCTTAGCTTTGATTCATAGTTTTGGTTTCCATGCTTTCATTATTATGTTATGAAGATTGATTTGGTTATTGTAATGTAAGATTGTTTCATTGACGTGAGCTCACATATGTTGTTGTGTCATTCAAATATTCACATCTTGTATTTTCTTTTCCTTCATGTAGTTCTCCATTCCTAGATTAATTTCATTCACGCAATTTCCCATTCTTAGAGTAATTTCATTTACGCAACTAGATTAATTCAATTCCAAGTCATGTGTTTCAATTTCCCACATTAGATTAATGATTCAATTTCAGTCGTGTGTTAGATTAATGATTCCATTTCAGTTGTAGCTTAACATTAGATTAGATTAGTCCCGCTTCAATCTTGCATATACTTTGCGTGTGCTTCGTCAGTTTACAAACCCCGGGTTGAAAAATTAAATAGTTGGGCAAGTAATACAACTCAATTAATACAACATTAGTTCAGCCCAATATAACGAATGTCGTTCCCTTGTCACGATTTTTGTTCCTTTTGTAAGTAGTGTTGTTAATTTGAATGGAACAATTGTCGTTCCTTTTGTTACAATTGTTGTCCCTTTGCAGGGGTTGCATCTCTAGCAGACGGGTATTGAAAACAGAAGGTAAGAACCTACGTAGGCGACAATTAAAATGCTTGTGCCAGCGCCTACCTTTGGATGATGCATAGAGGTTATATTTTAGGACATCTTTAGAGCCCAACATTTTGGCGTTGTTGCCGGGGAAGCACGATGGATTGAGGTAATAGTTTCTTTTTCATTTCAATTCTTGCAGGTGTGCTCTAGACATGTTGGTAAGGGGTCATAGAAGCTTGTGAGAGGAGACTCCTCATGTTCTCCCTACCAACTAGGTAGAAGTAATTTCAATTTATGCAAATTTCAATTTATGCAAGAGTGTTTAATTTCTACAAGTGTGATCTAGACGTGTTGGTAAGGGGACATAGAAGCTCGTGAGAGGAGACTCCTCATGTTCTCCCTACCAACTAGGTAGAAGTAATTTCAATTTCTGCAAATTTCAATTTATGCAAGAGTATTTAATTTCTACAAGTGTGATCTAGACATGTTGGTAAGGGGACATAGAAGCTCGTGAGAGGATACTCCTCACGTTCTCCCTACCAACTAGGTAAAAGTAGTTTCAATTTTCGCAAGATTAGTTCCAATTTCTGCAAGTGTGATATACATGCGTTGGTTCTAAGGGTCATAGAGTTGCTTCCATGTAGATTCCTCACTGTCCCTACCAACTATCAAGAGCGTTTAATTTTTGCAACTGTGAAGAGTAATTTTTTTTTTTATGTTTTAGCAAGAGTGTTTTTTTTTAAGTTTTTAATTTTGATTTGGGTGTTGTAAGAATCCTTTTTTTTAACATAATTTAACAATGAATTTAATCTTGGAACATCTCACTTAGATCCTAGCAAAATTCAGGGTCTCCTCTTCTCTGGAAGAGAAGATCTTGACAGCAGACGAAAGCTTATTCACTCCTCTTGAGGCGAACAAAGAATCAATAGACGAAGAACCTTTCATATTTAATGAATAACCATTAGGCACGCAAGAGGTTGAGGAGGACAACGAGGAGCTTCAACATGATTTGAGTAAGACAAATTACGCCTACGAAAGCCTGATCGAATGCTGGTTTCAAGAAAGTACTAGGTTAGTTCCACTTAGTTTTCCTTTTTATTTTGTTAATTTAGAACCTCAACAACTAATTTCGCACACCCATACATATTCTAGACCGTCAATTGCTAAATTGAAAGACAACATTTTTTTATTACTGTTGCGTGCATGGCTACATTGGATGTTTGATTATACGTACTACTTTCTCATTTCTAATTAGCGTAGTGTAGGTAGGGTTTTATTTTCAAGTTTTTTTATTTTTGGTAGAATAAGTATGCTCTCCTCCGTGCTTCGTGTGACCGTGAGGATTAGAAAGTAGCATAACTAATTGATTGATTTCTGGAATATAAATTAATTGACGAAAATAAAATTTTGCCTAATCTATTTTTCGTCTTCCATTTGCTTGTAAATTTTTAATAAGTTTGCGAAATAAATTTTTATTTTATTCTTTATTTTGAAAACATAATAGAAGAAATGAATGAAAAATTGTGCATCCTCCATCTTCAAATCAAAGCAATAAAACAATAAGTACAGAGAGAAATCTCTCTCTCTCTCTCTCTCTCTCTCTCTCTCTCTCTCTCTCTATATATATATATATATATATATATATATATATATATATATATATATATATATAAATAAAAATAATAATTAATGGTTTAAGCTACCGCATCCTTCACCTTACCAACAAATAAAATATATGCATTTGCTTCATAACTCAGAAAGGAATTTATCTATGCATGCATTGCTTGCATAAATGATTTGACATTGTGGTTGCAAAATTTCTCCATGTATATTCCGCTCAACTTAATCATTGCTTATCTAATATGGTAGAAAGAAGATGTTTCTCAACATGTAAAAGCTGCACGAGGGATCACAATCCCAAATATGGGTTATGTATGCCAATTACTGCAGTGTCCAGAGAGGGTGCATCCAACTCCATTGAGTCCAATTATTGATCTGGGACTTGCGAGAACGTTTACTATGTCTTCATTAGCTTGCGCAGAGGTGTTACTAGCGTACAAATGATGGAATACTAGCCTCCCAAATAATAAAGGTTGTTCAAATACGATGTTCCTTTTGATGCTGTACCAACAGTTGGGGGCAACACCTTTTCTGCCTCATTTCTCCTCATGATATCTTTGTGGAATCATATCATCTCCACCAAGAGGATCACATTATTGTTTTAGAAAAGTGATAAATCAGTAGAAGATCATTCGATTATTCATTTTTTGATACGTCCAACCAAATACAGAGATTTTTGTCGGTCGGCGGTTGCAAATCCCATTTATATATGAAGAAGACCACATCTATAGTTCCAAGCCAACACATCTGTAGAGTTGGTTGCATGATATTGGCAATTATCTGGTAGTTTTGATGAAAATCGATGAAGAGTTTTTGGCCGTATTATCTCCAGACTGTCAGCCTTCACGCTATATCTAAAATCAGGTTGTTGCACTCCCCAAAAATAAAAAATGATATGCATATATTTCTGTAGGAATGGGTTACGAGTTTGCCACGTTTAGTTTGCTAGCTACACCAGACAAAACAATATCTGGTGGCTCTTTCTATTAATCCGAACGTGCTTGCTATCTCAAGATTTGATTGTTTCAATAAGAAGGAATTATTTTATTTTATCTTTCAAATCACTTGAGCGGACTTATTACTTGAGAATTAATTAATTTCAGGGTGGCAGTTCTAACCATGTGCAACAGGTCATTTGCTTGCATTTTCTTATATGCTAATGTTCTTTTTGCTGGTCTACCTCGAGGATGGCAGGATGGAGCGACGATTGTTTGTGTTTTGATTCTTGGGCAAATGGTTTTGATTTCCAACATTGGAGATGCAAAGGATGTCCTTGCAAGGTCAACTATTAATAATGATCATAAGAGTTCAGAAAATTCCAATTGCACTTTGAAAGCTATTGTTGTAACCAGGGAACATAAAGCAATTTATCATCAAGAGCATGCCAATATTCAAAAGGCTGGAGGTTATGTTCAAGAAATTGGATGCCTGCATGTTCACCTTGAAGTATCTCATGCCTTTGGTGATCACCAATTTAAAAAGATGACGCTGTCAACTAGAGTCCAAGCACAACCTACGATGGAATTTGCAAGAATTCTATCAGTGTCTACTGAATATTGGGTGTGAAATAGTTGTTCGAATATATACGTCAGTGTGTTGCAAAGAACCATGCTTAGATCTGGTACAACTGACTCGATTTGCAAACACCTAGAATGCCTCGATTTGCAACAAAAGAAACAAATGCCTCGAATGCAAATGCCTCAAAAAATGACAGTTTGGTGCTCGGTTCATTGGTGCTTCTGTTTTCAGTATTGATGGGAGCATTTATGGAGCATCTTCAGAGCTTGGGATATTCCTTCGCAGGACCTCTCACGTAGCGAAGGTTGGATATGTTTTTACACACATTGTTCTCTCCTGAGGGGTGGAATGGTAAATAGGCATGCACCAGCAAGAATTATTTCTCCCTGGCACTGTGCGTTCATTTGGTGACAGTCAGAAAGCAGGGTTGCTTCAGTATTAACGCATGTATAAAACAAAAACCATGATGTTTTCCATTTATGCCACTTGTAGGTCCATGGTTTATTTCATGGGGGTGTTAAAATGGTTTTAGAAAACCACCTTGGGAGGCCTGAACTTAATGAATCTCTACCACGTTGAATGCACCCAAACCACGGTAATTCATTTCTCTCCCCCTTCCTCAATTATCTGTCGAGGACCTTTTGAATTGGGATTGTTGATCTATGACTGTTTTCAATTGTTGGATCTCTACATCCACATTTTCTTTTATACATGGCCATTTTAGCCATTGGTTGACTTGATATGCTATATGGGTAGCTAGATAGGGCACTACTTCTTTTCTGGCGAGGATCAATCTGTTGATGAATGCTGTTAACCATTATAAAAATCTTGTTTTATTATAACAAATTGTTTTAAAACAATTTCATTTTTTTCTTTTGTTTTGTTATAAAAATATATAAAACAACCAATATATATATATATATATATATATGTATATAATAATAAAAATCTTAGGTAAAACATAATAAAATACAAAAAAAATAAAAAACATAAATAAAAATAAAATAAAAAATAATTTTTTTATAAAAGATAAAAACAAATTACAAAATTAAAAACAACAAAAACAAATAAAATTGCAAATGGACATATTCATAATTCCTGAAAACAATATCGAAACATGTTTTTATGATTTTACGCTAAGTTGTTTCTTAGAGTCACTTAAGCAAGCAAAACAAACGCGCGCGCAACGACCACGACAAGAGGTATACAACGCATTTTATTTTTTTCCTTTGTGACATTTGCCCTTCTTTCTGCATGTTATATTTTCAAACACCACACAAGTTTTCATGCAGGATTTGTACTAAGTTTTTTCAGGAGTGCGACCGATTGCATCTTGTTGCTGAAATGATTTTCAAAAATCACAAAAACTTTTGAAAAAAAAAGACATGCTTTCTTGACTGCTTGAAGGAGTTGTTACTCATCATAAACATCATGACGTTTGTTGTTACACAAAAACCTTTTCATAAACCCATTTGCGTCATGAATGTATTCCTCCATTTCTCCTTCAAAGCAGATTGGTCATCCCTGTGTTGAAGCCCATCTTCCATTGAATTATCCTTCATGACTTCGGACATGCCTATCTTTCTGAGTTGCATACATCTCTTTAGTTTTTTTTTCAGTTCAGTTTTCCTTGTCAATAAAACTATCCGGCTCCCTTTCCATGACTGCAATGCCTTTCCATACACATTGTTACTAATGAGATATTTTCATTTCTAGTCCCACCACTCTTTTTATCAGAACTCGTGTTGACTGATGTGGGATTCCTTAAGGCCCACCTTTAAACAAGTCTTGCCCCATCGAATTCAACACCTTATCTGGGATATAGAATAGAGTCCATTTTGAGTACTTGGAGGCTTGCATGCCTTAATGGCAAGTTCTCTCGCTGAAAATCATGGGAATACATCAATGTCCCTTGATCGTCAGATCTTGCAAGTGGCTCGACATTAGCTCATTCATTCGCACTTCGCAAGATGTACTCGGGTACCTTGACACTCATTGACATCAATGATGAGTTGCCTCACATTGGTTAACGACATTCATCATTGGTCGGTAATCCAATGACTTCTTTTCATGCTCGACATTGATACATTCATTCACATGATTATAATTGTACCATCAGGTTTAGTGGCGGGAGAAGACTATACACTTTTCATGACTCTATCAGTAGTTACAACAACATGACTTCAACCATATGAGAGTACCACAGTTCCACTTTCACACTTTCTCTTTTCCATGATTCATTCAACAACAGTTCAGATTCCTTCACTTCACATTCTTAAATCCAGTAGACAACAGTCGCAACTACAACAACAACCACTTTTCACATGATCCCGCAATAGAGACATCTTCCATGCTCTACCAGCCACATCAACCATATTCCTATTGCATAGTTCACCAACATTTTGGGTAAGTGGAGGTATATTATTTTATAAACTTTAATCATGTAATTCCTCAATTGCTAGCGATGAATAATTTGGAAAATTCCCTCACCAAGTTCCCTTTCCTTTTCACTTCTACGACTTATGCCACGTTGCATGAGGACATGCAACAAGTTAAGTTGGGGGGTAGGGAATTTATTCACTATCATCACTCCATTTTCCCACTACCATCATTCCATTTTTCATCTCATTTACCATTTATGAACATTTATTTTCCAACGATACTCTGTTGCACTTTGCTTCATAAGTAATGATATACATATTGGCATGATTCACAAATATAAAAAAAAAGGGCTTTCTTATACTCAATGATGTTTTCTTATGCACATTGATAGCATATGTTTTTTTCCAGTAAGAATATGGGTAAACTATTATCATAACAACAAGAGAACAAATAACAAAATGAATGGTGTTAACACAAGAACCAACATTCTTTATATTCATGGTTGTCACACAAGAACCAACCATAAGAAAATGACAGTTGTTACTCATGTAAATCCCATCCTGGAAACATTCATTATCATCACTCAAAGCCAACATTCAGATGCTAAAATTTCTTGAGAATATCCATGCATGGTTGCATGAGAACATGCAACAAGTTAAGTTGGGGGGTATGTTGGGGCTCATAAATGTCCTATTTTCATCCAACTTTCCCTTCATCATTCTTCACATTTCATCACCCCATTAACCTTTCATGATATCATTTTCATAAATACATTTGGGTTTCACCTTATTGTTTTCCACTTTATTCATTTTAGTATTAAAAGGGAATTTGTGATTAAATGTTAGAAAATTGACATGTTTTCATATATATCTCAAAAATGTGTGAGCTTTGTAATGTGTAGGAATATGTGAAGGATTAATTCAAAAGGACTTCTCAAATACTTCCTCTACCATTTCAATATTTGAGGAGATAATTCAAGCTCATTCCAAGGAGAAGATCATGGAGATTTGGTTGATATTATCCAAGATATATGAGAGATATATGTGAGGATTTGAAGGGATTATATTTTGTAATAATGGGAAATAAGTTGAGAGAATAGTGGATATGTAATTATGAGATGGTTATCTTATCTTCAAGGCTCTCATGTATAAAAGAGAGTGCTCTCTCTTCATGAGAGGGGGGGATTAGAGGATTCAATTAGAGTATTCAATTAGAATATGGAATTAGAGTAGTCATTAGGATTTGAAAGAGAAAGTGATTCTTAGCTTTGATTCATAGTTTTGGTTTCCATGCTTTCATTATTATGTTATGAAGATTGATTTCGTTATTGTAATGTAAGATTTCTTCATTGGTGTGATATCACATATGTCGTTGTGTCATTCAACTCTTCACATGTTTTATTTTCTTTTCCTTCATGTAGTTCTCCATTCCTAGATTAATTTCATTCACGCAATTTCCCATTCTTAGAGTAATTTCATTTACGCAACTAGATTAATTCAATTCCAAGTCGTGTGTTTCAATTTCCTGCATTAGATTAATGATTCAATTTCAATCGTGTGTTAGATTAATGATTTAATTTTAGTTGTATCTTAAACATTATATTAGATTAGTCCCACTTCAATATTGCATATAATTTGTGTGTGCTTCATCAGTTTACGAACCCCGGGTTGACAAATTAAATATTTGGGCAAGTACTACAACTCAATTAATACAACATTAGTTCGGCCCAATATAACGACTGTTGTTCCCTTGTCACGATTGTTGTTCCTTTTGTAAGTAGTGTTGTTAATTTGAATGGAACAATTGTCGTTCCTTTTGTTACGATTGTTGTCCCTTTGCAGGGGTTGCATCTCTGGAGGATGGGTATTGAAAACAGAAGGTAAGAACCTATGTAGGTGACAAGTAAAATGCTTGTGCCAATGCCTACCTTTGGATGATGCATAGAGGTTATATTTTAGGACATATTTAGAGCCCAACAACAGGAAAGAAGAACAACACCCAGACGCCGCAGGAACAGGAAAAAGGGACCGAGACAACAGAAGGGACCAAATCAAGTGCTACTCAACAGGCACACAGCCAGAATAATAGGTCAATCATACACATTGAGGGTGTGCGCAAGAAATCTAAGGCACACAAAACACCACCAGAGTATACAATCACTGAGGATGACGCAGAGCTTGTGGAATAAATGGTGGATTTTGATGAAGCCAAACGCCAAAGGGACATGATCCAGGAAGAGTTGGTCGACATGAGGCAGCTCCTGGAATGGATCATAGAAATATAGAGGGAGGGAAAAGGAATAGATTCAGTCTCTACAACATCGAAAGAAGGAGCTAAGGCTGCGCCTAGAGAGCAATATACGATCTAGACGATAGAACAACTGAGCTCGAATTTTCATGTTATGCCCATCATGTTGCACATGGATGAAATTGTGGGCTAGAAACCCTTGAAATATTTGATACAAATACAGTTGGTAATGGAGCAGATACCAACCAAGGCATTGTATAAACTATAATTTAACGTCGCGTAGGAGGTACAGTCGTGCGCACGAACAAATGCAACATAATTTCAACAGACAAAGGACAACAAAGAAGAGTTGGAGTTGGTGCTTGAGTAGGTAAAGCTTGAGACCAAATATGAGAAATATCGTGTGGATAGGCTCTAGCAGGGATTGGTTGTAGCCTATGACAAAATTCCAAAGAGCGTGCAAATGACAGAGCTCACGACGACGTAGAAAATTGATCATATTGTGAAAACAATCGATCAATACAAGCAAGAGATCGAGAACCTCTGAGAACAACTCATCCCTATCACTCCCCCGGAGGTGAAGGAGAAAAGGAAGCAGGAAGCAATAGGGAAGATGGAGGAAATGCAATGACAAGTCAACGCAGTTGTCAACTTGTTCGATAGAGAAACACAACTATGGACGAAGCTGGAGGAGGATGAATAGGTCCAACAATGGAACCAGGAAGAGGAGAAGATAAGTGCAACTATCCAATACCTCAAGTAGAGGTAGAAGATGATACATATCACTAATCACCTCAAAGGAGTAAAAGATATGAAGAAGCTGCAAGAAGAACTCATAGATGCATAGACATAGAAGAAGGATCGACAAGCTCAAATGGAACCTCTATGAGAGTGGGAAATGGAGGTCATTGTGCAGGTAGAAGAGGTAAAGAAGAACATGGCACAAATTCAGACATAGTGCATAGAGATGATCAACGAGGAGATTAAAACGCAAGTATTGATACACTCAGAGAAAAGACCGTGCAGGCTCAAACACAAGCAAAGGAACTCATAGAGAAGTTCTAGACTCTCGCAGGACCTGTTGAAGAAGTGCACAAAGTTTAGGTGGCTTGGGACGAGCCACATGTCAGTGTTGGGGCATGTTGGATGCAGACCTAGTCAAGAGAAAAGGTTATTTTTGGGAGGAGAAGCACGAAAGGAGAAAAGGACAACTGGAAGGAAAAGTAGCATGTGTAAGGGAAGCAGGCGAGGATCGCATGCAAGGAATACCTAACGATGCTAGGGTTAGGGTTTTTGTAATGTATTGTAATGGCTGATGAGCCAAGAATATAAATAGGTAGTACTTAGAGGAAGAAGGGATTGAAAAAGGAGACCGAGAGAGAGACCAAGAGAGAGAGAGAGGGTTGTAAGAATTGTACTAATCAGTAAGCTGGTGAGTCAGGGAATAAGTGAGCGACTCGATCCTGAGGGTTAGATCATAGGATGAGGAGCCTGGTGCAATCTAGTCAACCTTGCAGGGATCAAGGAGCCTGTTGAGGAGAGTCATATCTAATATTGTAAGCACACGTGGCGTGACATATTATTGAACCATAATAAAGATATTGAGAGCTAGATCTTTGTGGATGTATCCCAGGAGGGGGGTGAACCACGTTAACACTTGTGTTATGTGAATGAATGTATGTGTCTTTATTGATGTTAAATGTTGAATGTTAGATGAATGAATCTGGTATTCCACATGCATGAGTAGAATGACTACTATGATTAGATGAATGAATTAATGAATAAATATTACAGAGTACAACCATAGATCTCCACTCATTCTCAATTTGCAAACACCTGAGTATTTCAGCCACCCATAGATATATCTCAGGTGATATTGTGCAGTGCACTCTGTGTGCTCTGCTGCCTTCTAGTCTACCAGAGAGGCCGATAGATTTAGAGGGATTTTGTTGGGAGCTTACGAAGTCTGAACCTGGGTCAATTTATGACAGTAAGGTAGGACCAAAGAATCCTAAGTAGAAGAGTAGAAATCCAACATCAAGGGATATGATGAAATATTTGTTGCACATATCTAGCTAGTTTTTATTCTCAAAATTTCATAAATAACAATCCATTCCTTTTCTAAGAGGTCAATGGCATTCAGAAAGACCGTACAATTTTTTTGTGGGGATTTATTGTTATATGTACATTTGATATTGGCTTCTTATAGGCAGATTGCATAGCTGAAACTGTATCCGTACTATAAATTACTCAATTGATCTCTCTATCACAAGAAATCACAAGCCGACATGCTATTTGAAAATTCGTGGGTATGATTCGACTTGGGAAAAGTGTGAGACAACACTGAGTGTTGTCAATATTCCTTGGAAATCATTGGAGGCAATGTGGGGGTTATTATGGGACATACAATAATATAATTCTTTGGTAGGTTTCCTTATATTTCTTGGAGGCCATACACACGCCTTGTGGATGCTTGATTATGGAAACTTGAAAGTGGGATTTTTTGAAGCTGCTTGAGGATAGACAGATAATGTTATATGGTGTGATAATGCATTATATTAATTCCAATATTTGTTAGGGAACAAACAAAACTCTTTTCATTACTCTAGATATTATCTCATGTGCAGTGTAGGATAGAAGCATGTATCTACTTCAAGAATGTTTTCTTTTGGTATTGTTATCGCACAAATTGTAGGTTGGGAAAATCCCGACCCAATCCACAAGAGTTAGACAACTATAGGAGTATGTTGGCATTGCGCGTGGTTATAAGACCCTAGGTTCGAGTTATCTTGACCAACAAAACCCTTCAGACATTATCCCTTTCGGTATCACCTATATGTAAGTGAAGTCTCACCCGAGGTATCTATTCGGGCTACATGAACCATGTTTCTATAGTAGAGAGGGAATGAGAGTTTATCATTCTATTCATTCTTACTTACTGGTTTTGTGTGCGTTGTTCTATCTTTGTTCTTCATCAGCTACTTAGTGAATTCAGATTCATATTACCATTATATTCTAGATTAAAACATAAACCCATTACTGTAACAATCGTAACTATTGTGCAATGATTACACATAAGACAAATCTATTCTAACATGCATCTAGACAAAATCCATGATCAATCACATTAAATACATTCAAAAAAATAGTTAACATGGTTCACCCAACTCTGGGCTATGTCCACAACGACTGGATTCTTTCTTATGCTTTTGGTAATTATCTCAGGTTTGTGCACTGCGCTTACAAAGACACATCATGGTTATATTTTCCTTCTCCTAGCCTAGTCGTTTTGAAGTGCAAGCCTTTCTCTCTCTTTGCATCATCTTCTTAGCATTCAAACATAGACTCTCTCCTTCTCAGCCTATCCTATCACTCTTCTTACTGATGAGAACTCTCGACAGCTTGGAACAAGCTCCACAGTACTGCTCTAGAAGAGCCCCTATTCTCCCAACCCATTACATATTTATAAATGAATTCTAGGGCTTACAACCCTACTTTTCCCATCCCAAAAACCCAAAAGGTCAAAGAAGTCAAAGTGCTTGCAAAGAAGAAATTATTTAAATAATAAAGTGAAGTGACAAAGTCAAACAGGATTATTTAAAGTGAAGTGACAAAGTCGAGGATTATTTAAATAATAAAGTGAAGTGACAAAGTCAAAAAGGATTATTTAAATAATAAAGTGAAGTGACAAAATCAAAGAGGATTATTTAAATAATAAAGTGAAGTGACAAAGTCAAGGAGGATTATTTAAATAATAAAGTAAATTGAGAACTTTCTAATTATACAAAGTGGTTATAAGAAGGTTAACCCTAAAATGAGGAAAATGGGTGAAGTGGTCAAGTGGCTATTGGATACATGGACAAGTGGCAAATTGGGCAAAGTTGGACATAGGTGACTATGTGGACAAAGTGGCCTAGAAGATGCTTCTAAGGAAGCTACTTGGAGAGTATAAATAAGAAGCAAGAGTCTCTTGTGAAAATCATCTCTTGAGCATAGCTTGAAGATCTATTCTGAGTAAGAGAGGGATTGCAAGTTCTCATGGACGCCAATGGAGACTTGAGTGTGAGATGATGCCAGGGTCTTGAAGTCTGAAGCAAGTTCCATATCTGCATTCTATGGGCTTAGATCTTCCATAGAAACTATGGTATGGTTACATAGTTGTCTTGATAGATACTCTTGCTTATTGTATGGTGAATGATTAAGGCATTCTTGGTATGGATGTTGTGATATGGTTATGTTGGTTGATTGATAGAGTGAGCAACACTCTTATGGTTCAGTATTGATATGATTTCCATAGTATACTGGTTTCTTATACATGATTAAGTAGCATTCATATTGTCTGGTTGAGGAGCATGAGTAAGTTGTGGGAGATCATAGATGTGCTGTGATTGGTTATGGTTCAGATTGGACAATGAAAGACATAAGTAGATGTGACTGAAGGTTGTAAAGGATTTGAGTTTTTCAGAGAGAGAAAACCCTAATTACTCAGAAGGCATACACAGGCGGTAGTACAGACTGGCCGCGTACATATGCTAGATGTACTACTGGTAGGATGTGTACATACGTGTGCTTCACTACTGACAAGTCACGTACCTGTTGACAAATTGGTATCTGTTGAGGATTGATTCCTCTTCTCAGTTGGTGCTGAGTTGTGTAAGTTGATTCTTGTATTGTAGAGTTGGTGCTCTTGTGGAGTTGTAACTCTATTTAGTTTTTGTTGATAACCCAAGTATTGTAGTCCATAATAAAAATAAAATTGTACATACATCTTGTGTTCTTTGTGGTGATGACTTATTGATGATATTTGTTGTTGGTATATGTTTCTGATGTATGTTCACATTTAACTGGTTATAAATGACAACAATAAGTGATAAGTAATTGGTGATTGGTAACTAAGGAGTTTTGTGAAGGGGAAGTTTTAAAAAGAGCCCTACATTGATTCACCCCCCCTCTCAGTGTGGTCGATGTGTCCAACAATTGTATCAGAGCGGGACTTCATTATAAGACTTAACAAGATTTGAGGAGATCCATGGACACACAAATGGATGATGAAGTTCCAATCCTTGATGAGGAAAATTATTCTACAGGGAGAATAGAAATGAAATTGCACTTGAAGGAAATAGGAGTGGGTGTTTGGAAAGAAACTATTGGTGGATCAGTTCCTTTGAAGAAAAATTTAAAATTTGCAGCTCAAAGGGAAGAAAAGAAGAATGATGCATTGGCTCTCAGGACCATTCTTAGTGGACTCTCAAGTTCTATCAAAGAGAGCATGGTCTTGACGATTGAAAACGTCAACGTAATTTCGCCCGCAAAATGTTGCTAAAGCCTATTATTATATAAGACTAAATAATGCTAGTAGGTGGGACCCCCTTGAACTTTTATAGATCAGATATGTTCATTTTCAATGTTATGATGATGTGCTACAAAGTTTTACATGGTTGATGAGAATATGGTTGCCATTGATACTAGTTAAGATGTGAAATGTTGTTCCTTCATGATACTGCAACTTGCTATTCATTATGATATTCGTTCTTCTCGCACTTGGACAACAAATATGTTAGTGAAAATTGCAAAAAGGCATTTTGAGGAAAAGAAAAATACTATATCTAATGCAAAAAAAGACCTAGCTCTGCAATACTATATGCATAAATTATTTTTTGATTATTGTTCAACCTTAGATAGCAAGGAAATGGGTATAAAAAAATGTTAAATTACATTTTTTTATATGTATGCATATGGTGGAAATTTTGATGGCACACTTTGGCAAGGTGACAATGCAATGGTTATGCATTTATTAATGGAATCAGTAGCTGATATACATATGTTATAATGTTGGTGGCTCATGGAAGTGATGGCTTGCAATTTTTTATGGTGATTATGCTATGTTTTGGGTTGATGTTGATCACACTATTTGGTGATGATTCTATACATGATCATTTAGATTGTGTAGCGGTAGAGCGATTTATTTGAGTTATATCAGAAATGTAAACATGGGTGGCGCATTTGGCAAATTGAATGCAAATGGTTGAATTATTATGTGGACTTGGATTATGCTATGGTTTAAATGTGTTGATACTATTGATGCATTGGTTGATTAATGGTGTTAATGGAAGGATCGTTGGCATGTACTGTGGAGTAAATGAGATATGGGTGGAGGCGATGTGCATTTAATACACATCACCTTTACCCTTCTCGTTGGATGCCATCCTAGTCGGACTATTGTTTGATCTTGTTGTTGTGTTCATGCTCCAGATTTTTAGCAGGGCAAAACTGCTCAGCCACCTCTCGTCTTAAGGATTTCGATTAATAGGTATGTCTCTTTTGGCCATTATTGACTTCACTCTGGTTATGAAATTATTTTGGCTCAGTTGTGTGGGTTTGTGTTTTTCCTAAGTGCTGCAACTGTGTAGAATTTTGGATTTCAATGGAAAATGGATGGTTATGCTTATATCAGTTTAAGTTAGTTGGATTGTTAGTCTTCCTAGGTGATAGTTTCCTTATTACCGTTGTGTGTTGGTTGGAGGGTTTTGTTTAAAATCATGGCTGGATGATTGTCTTCACGGTTATTGGGTTTAATTGAGAGCTTTTCTTGTTCGGCCCTATCAAGAGACTGTCTCCCGTCCAAAAGCATCATGGCCCCTTGTGCATACACCTTCAGCCTCTAAGTCTCATTGAAGTTAGTTTTGTTCCTCCCGTGAAGGCGTCTGTGCAAACCCCTAACCCTCCAGGATGGGGTTGCATAAGGAAACTGTCGAGCCTGTCAAGTTGCTTCCAGTTATTGTGGTCTATTACCTTGAATATGGGCTCACCTATGGGTCATATAGCCATCAAGTTGGCATGGTTTCTCTTCACTGCCTCTATGATAATAGTATGAACCTTACATTGCAAATTTTTTATTATAAAAGTTCACAGTCACCCACCTGATGTCAATGAACTTAGTTGTTTTTCTTGAAAGGGCCTATGCCCGTTTCGATTGGGTGCCTGGATATGCATAGCTACCACGGCTCATTTGGTTGATATATTTTTTTTACCACAATGGCGAATGGTTGGTTGATGTACAGTCACTAGTTTTTCACTTATGGTGTTTTTGGTTGATGACTATCATTGCTCACAAATGCTTAGAGTTTCTCACATAGGTCGCGTTCTGTGTATGGTGTTGGCAAATGAAACATGGGGAATAATAACTATGGTTTCCCTAGGTTGAATGATAATCGATCTGGATAACTATAAGAGGCATATCCACAACATCTTTGTGTTTTTGGTTAATAAGCCTGAGTGCACACGGTTTGATTGAATCAGGGTGTGACTTAGATGAACTAATCACTTATTAATGCATACATCCACAAAATGATAGGTTGAGTTATTATCATGACTATGTGGATGTTGTGATAAATGGAAATGTTTCATTATGGAGTTTGGTTAGCTGCACTCTGTGGGTAGTGTGGATAGTTGTTCTTATACTCAGTGATACCCTCAGGATTTTAAACATGTTATTTATTGCAAATTGACCATTGTTGATGACAGTCGTGTTAATTATTTGTTTGGATTTTAAGTCACATTGAGTTGTTTTGTTTTACAGTGGCATGGTTACATGGTTTCAAAAATTTACTTCTTCATAGCCTGTGTCTAAATGATGACTGTTGGTTGTATAGTCAATTTCCTTTTCAGGCGTGGCATGTGAGGTCTTGATTATTTTGATCTTTCTACTGCATATATATATGTGAACACATATCATTATAGACCTTTATTGGATCTATTAACAGAAGTAGAGACTTCATTATTATTTTTTGGGAAACACTACTTTCAAATATAGATGTGGATTGGGGAAATGTATGTCAATGGTGGATGTTAATGGTTACATATTGAGTGTTGTTGTTGACTATTATAAAATGCAGAATGAACAAATAAAAGGAACAAAACCTCTTACAAATTGTGTGAAATGCTTCTGTTTTGTAATGACACTGTGTTGGATATTAATGGACAGTGAAATTAAACAAATACACATGAATTATTACTCAGTCATATGATTGTTGGTTGATGCATATTTTTCTTACTACAAAATATGTTATGGATTGCTTGATTAATATCATGAATAGTAAACATTTTTTCCACCTCATTATCTCATTTTTCACTAATTAAAACCCCCTCACATATCCCATATTCATTTTGTTCACCCCCTGTTCTGATATTGATCACAACCAAGGGAAATTCTGTGTTAGATTGGATAAAAGTGGCATAATTCTGTGTGGATTGCAGTGAGGTTTATTGGTTGGCTTACAGTTGATTGCTGTTATCATTGAGCAGTGACCATATCTCCTCCCTTTCATTATATCATATTTTTGCTAATTACAAACCCCTCATGTATCCTTGAACATTTTTTTTTTCACCCCCTGCTCATTGATTAACATTATAAAAATTTGTATGGATTGGATTGCATGATCCTGATACATTCTAAGCCAAATCTATTTCGTATTTTTAAGAGTTGTCATGCATGTCTATTTAAAAGACTATTTTCTAATCGATTACACATGCAGGATGAGTTTTTTCAGTAGAGGATTCCATGGTCGAGAAAACAGAGGTAGAGGTAACTGGAACCGAGGCCCAAGAAGGCCCAGGTTTTCTATACATTTTGATGTTGATTCAGAAGAACTTGGCCAACTATTTCATGTTGGATTCTTTAATTGGATTGGGCAGGGAATAGTCCAACCAAGGCATGGAAGGCCTCCTTTCCAAGCTCTGCAAGCCCCCGACATCCCTGTGCCTCCTCATGTATATTTATAGCCTGAAGTCCCTGAAAATGATGGGTGGTAGGCTATTATTTACCCGACGGTCTCCCAACACCGTGGCTGGCCCAACTTGACTTTGCGTGTTGCTCCACCTTTGAACCCCATTGTCCAAACTACCCCTAACCATTCACCAGTGCAATCCTCCCATGTTAGTAAGAGATTGAAGACTGAAGCCCACCATGGATTTGATAAAGGAAAAGCTACTGCCGCCCCTTCCTCACCCTCCAATGACTCTGACAAGTCCATGTCTTCAAGGATTCATTTGAGGGATGATTTTTCCCATGTGATTAGTGAGATAAATCCTAAAGGCTCTGCCCAACCTAAGGCAAATTCAGGAAAGTCAAGAGGTGACAACAACAACCAAGGAAGGGTTGCATCACAAACTGGAAAATATGGCTTTTGAGTTTTATGGTTTTTATTGTTTTATGACAGTGGACTTTAGGGATTTTTGGACAACATGTTTTATTTTGGATATAAAAGTATTATTTTGAATTAATTTCACTTTTCATGAGCTAAAATTGCCAAAAATAAATATGTTGATGGGAGGCACAAGAAGGTGTATTTTCTTAACTAATGGATTATGTTATGATTGTTATGATTGTTATAAACTAAGGGGAGTCACAAGGGGTCCCACCTACTAGTTATTATTTATTTATGACCCTTAGTATAATTATTACTTGTCCCCCTAACTAAATTTAGTTGAGTCTTTAATTAACTTAAGTATTGAGTTGGTTTAACTACTTCAATCAATTCTAACTTGTTAAAGGAAAGCGTAAAGGGAGGAACAGGGGGAGAATAGAAGCACAAAGCATGCTAAGGTTTTCTCTTTGAGTTTATGTTGAGATAGTTCAGTTTTCATTCATTCATATATTCATCATAGCCCAATTCTCTTTTGTGATAGCAGGGTCTTATTGTAGACAATAATATTCAGGGTTGAATCAAATCATTCAAACACTTGATCTTCAGAGGTGTTTATCTATCTTTGATAGTCTGTGTAGACTTCTCTGTTTTTGAATTAACTTCCATGACTGATAAAGGCTATTGTGCAGAGTCGAGTGGGAAGAAATCTGTGGCAAGCTGATCCAACTTTTAGAGTTCATTTTTGGTTTTCTGTCAGAGGTCCTTTTGTATGTTCCATCGGGGATTTCTAAGTTTGGCTTTGGTCCAAGATTTATGTGTGAAGTTTTGTAAAGACAATGACTCTTTGGTGAATTGGAATGGAATAAAATATTTCTTTATGTCTCATCTATCTTGATTATGATCCTGGTGTCTTCACTTTTGTTCTTACATTTATTTCAACAACTAATATTTTTCAGAAAAATATATAAAAAATGAATTTCCAGCAAGATTTTTGTTGATAAAAGACTAGCCTAAGCACTTGTAATTAGTACTTGTGAGTTAGGATACATATTTTTGTTGGCTATAAACATAGGGTGATATTCCCATCTACTTTACCTTAGCCAAGTAAAGTCTAAAAATTCTTGAGTAAGATCTATTCATATCTTTTTCTCAACATTTATTTGGCGACCATACTGGGGAGATCTTCGATATCTCTCCGGTTAATTTTTATACTCGATTTTCATCGATACATCTTTCTTTTTGTGTTTTTGATTCTTTGAGTGTTTTGCTATTAATGATTGTTCATATTGTAAGGCATCCCAATCTTGAGCTCGATCTCCAAGACTAGACCAACATTGCTTTGAACCTATTTAATACTATTTTAGACACTTCTAGGACCTGTGTTGAGCTTAACCATTCTTGGGCAGCAATTGAAAGAGATATTAGTGTTCAAGAACAATTGGAAGCTAGACGTAGGCAGCCTAGAAATCAACAATAAAATTTTGTTTCTTCAGTTTTGGCCTTTCTTTCATGTCCTTTGAATCTCGTGCTTCTAGAAGAAGAAGAGGCTTGTCACCCAAAATCAGTCCTATCCATGAGATGGGAAGGAGAAACATTGTGTTATCTTCCCAACAAAGTGCTCTAAGGAGAACTTTATCTGATTCATCTAGCTCGTCTTTCTTTCCCTCATATATCATCCACAAGATGGCATCTAGTGGTGGCTCAAGTGGCACTGAAAGTGCTCCATCTTCCCAATCTTCATCATCATCAGTGATTGGTAGCTTATACAACCACCATATCCCTATATAATCTACTACAAACCCCACCAAATTCATTAAAAATTATGCCCCTTTTCAGTTCGAAGAAGATGCCATGACCACACCATGGCACATGTCCTCTCCTCTTAACCTAGCACCTACTACTCCCTCGCTTCCAAAGTTTAAAAAGCATTTGCCTAAGTTTTCAGGAAATAACACTGTCAGTACCAATGAACACCTAATGACATTTTCTAATGCTTGTCATAACATAGGGGCTAACGACAATGAAATTTGCATAAGCTTGTTTGTCAATTCCTTGGAAGGAAAGGCTGCGGCTGATTTCTTTCACCTTCCTCCTAAGATCTTGTCTACTTGGGAGGAGTTGATTTATTGGTTTTGATCCACTTACGGGCAATCCAAAAGTCCTGTTGAGAAGTTAAGGGAGTACAACAATGTCACTTACAAAGATGGTGAGACCATCAATTCCTTCAACTTGCATTTCACCAAGTTGTATAATCAAATCCCCAAAATTATCCGCCATTAGAACCAAGCCTCCTTCATGCATTACTACAATGCATTTCCTTCTCCTTACCATCACAGGATTGAAGAAAAGTCCATTGATAATCTTGGTTCCGCTCTGCACACTTGCTCATAGTACGAGGAACAACTTGAACGAATTGGTCTACCCCAGGGAGAATCAGTTAGACAGACGGATATGTCTGCTCTCTTACAACTGGTATAAGACATGAAAAATCATATGATATATTTTGAGCAGAAAGCTATTGTCAACCCTCTCACCCCTGGAGCTTCATCCTCTTCTGCCCCTCCTTTTAGAAGTCCGGTTGAAAATAATTTTCAGCCCAAAACTATCCCGCCTCAGAGTTGGTGTAACTTTTGCGAGGAACACCATGAAGAAACCACATGTGAGGTAAGGAAGAGTACTAGAGACAAGATCTTTGGTAAAATAATAGAAGATACTATCGTTGTCCTCAATTTTTCTGAGCCAGAAGATTTCATGGTCATCAACACTAGAAACAAAGCCTATGCCCCAAAAGGAAAATTTGACCCTCCTCGTAGTTCTTCTAGCCCGAGTTCATCCTCAACCACTGTTTCACCCCAGGTTCCTAAAATTACCGAGAGTCAAGGAATCACTCCCTCTCCCCCCTCTTCCAAATACAATATCCTGAATCAATTGGCCAACATTAATGCATATGCAACCCTCTTAGACATGGTTTCCATCCCTGAACAACAGATCCATCTGAAACAATTCATGGAAGGAAAAGCTTTTGTTGTAGCCAATCTTTCTGAAGAGGTAGACCAAGAGGATTCTTCTGTAAATAAAGTAGGTGTACATAATTTTAGATACCTTGTAAAAAAAAAACCCTTTTATATTTCTGTAAATATCATGGATAAAATTGTCCATTGTTGCCTCATTGATGGCAATTTCGGCCCAAGTGTGATGTCGAAGATTATTATGGAAAAAATAGGCTTGTCTTGTACAAACAAAAATGCCAGAAGCATGCTCTCCTATAATAGTCTACAACAAACAACCATAAGCGAGATTAAGGATGTAACCTTGGTTTTATGCGCTCATCCTGAGATAAGGACAACCCTCAACATTCAGGTGATTGATATGCCTGCAAGAAATTATTCAATTATCTTGGGGAGATATTGGAAAGCTCTAACGGGTGGATAACTCTCGCTTGACGAGACACATTTATCCATTCCTCGGAATGGAAATAATATCATAGTCCGTAGAGAAGGAATAATTTCACCCTACATAGAGAGTGTTCTGCAATCTAGTGTAAAATATATCGAAGAAGACCTAGGAGTGTATTCCATATTCGCTGAAGAGGATAATATTCCTCTGGAAAGAATTGATTTAGAGGATGAATTGTGGCATATTCACTTCGATGGTTCACACTCAAATGAGGGTAACGTGGATGGTATTATCTTGGTTTCCCCTACAGGAAAGATTCATAATCTGTCATATAGGTTGGAGTTTTCTTGCTCAAACAATGTTGTTGAATTCAAAGCTTTGTTGTTAGGCATTGAGAATGCCCTTAATATTGGTTGTGGTCACCTTTTAGTTTTCGGAAATTTTGAGCTTGTTGTGAACCTGATACGTAAGACATGCTCTCCTAGAAACAAGCTGATGGAACAATATTCCCAAACTGTTTGGGCACTTATCTCGAATATCCTATCTTTTAACATCACTCATGTTAGGAAGGATTTGAATTCTATAGCTTATCGATTAGCTTCCTTTGCAACCTCTCTTAATCAACAGATCTTGCCTCACTGGCCTGATTGTGCTTTCCAATATCTACATCGTTCATACATTTATGAAAATGAATAATTTTGGAAGGCCATCCCTAACAATGAAATCAGTTGTGTTGTCATTCAAAATGAACCTATCAAGCTTGAGGAGATTATATCTGTAGAAAATAATAAAATTCTTGAAGGCTTGACTCCTCTCAAGAGTTTGTTTTCCTTGAGTCTTGGAGGCAACAAAGAAAAACAGGAAGAAGAGGAGTTACAACTGAAGGTGGTTGAATCTATCTCCATGAAAATTAGGACACCTGGATCTTCAATGAACGTTAAAATAAATGTCTAGGGTCCTGATAAAGAAGAGATGAGGTATGTTGGGTTACTTGGTGGACTTCAAAAGGTTTTTTCTTGGTTTAATGTGGATCTTTGTGGTTTTGATCCAGGTCTTGTTCAACGTACTATGCAAACAGCTAGGGAAAAACAGAGACTTGTTAACTCTACACTGAAAGCAACCTTTCAAAGGGAGTTGGGAGATTTCTTAACGATTTTTTTTATTTTTTTTTTCAGTCCACCATGAAAGGGTTTCCAATTGGGAACCTGCTTTGAAGACCCCTGTTAATTTTAGAACTCGCATTAGTCTTCAAAATTTCAGGAAATCAGTTATAAGAAATCCTTTCCCTCCTCTCAATATGGAAATGTTTCAGCAACAGATCATAGATTTATACTTAGAGCCCTTACTTGACAGTTTATTTGGTTACAATAAAATCAAGGTAGAAGGGGAAAATCATCACAAAACCAATTTCATTACTAATTGCGATACTATGTCTTACAATTTCCTGCCCTTTGGCTTATTTGATACAAGTATCACCTTAAAAAGGCTTATACACACAACTTTAGATAAATTGGTCAGTCTTCATGCTTATCTTGATGATTTAGTCATATGCATCAAAATGATGATAGTTACGTCGGAATTTCAAGTATTAGGTCATTTCCAGATTACTTTTGTCTTGGACACTAACTCAAATTTTTTAAGGGAATTACAGAGACAGTGGTTTTCCCATAGCACTAACAATCCTCGCTTGAAGTATTGCAAGGGACCAATGTGAAAAGTTTTTTTGCTGATGGTATCCTTCTGTATACTAGTAGTTTAGTTCTTCTTTCAAATTTTGTGCTTCTTTTTCTGCTTTACAACACTTTGGTTTTTTCTTTCTGAGTTGAATTTTTTTTTCTTGTTGCATTTTATTTCTGTCTTTTACTGCTGCTATTTTAATTTCTGCATTATTACTTCTGTTGCAATTTTTGTCTTTATCATCTTTTAGGTGTTTGGTCAGTATAGAATGTTGGATCAATTCTTCCACAGTGACACCCCAACAAAATCATTGTTAGTCAATAACAATTGAGCTTACACAACTGTTATGATCTCTCCTATGAAGAGTCTTTGAATTTGTCACATATTTCCGCTACTGTCTTACAAGGAATTGGTTATCTCCTGCTTCTTCTTGCCTTTTCTTCATCCATTGAGATCTTAAGAGAAAATCTATAAGTTTTTCAAGTTAAGAGAATATTCCAGTCAAATGATTATGCATACAGTCGTAAAACCCCTCATACTTAACACTTTTCATGATTTACTCCTAAATTCCTGGTAATTTTCCATTAAATCCACTCACTTCCCCCTGTTGCATAATCATTCGAGTTACGCATTCTTGATATTACTTTTCTTGGTCTGTGAAACCATGAGTTTTGAGTTCCAATCTGTTAAAAACAAATTTTCCCATGGAGTTGCCAGTTTGTTGACGATTGAAAACGTCAACGTAATTTCACCTGCAAAGTGTTTCTAAAGTCTATTATTATATAAGCCTAAATAATGCTAGTAGGTGGGACCCCTTGAACTTTTCAAGATCAGATCTGTTCATTTTCAATGTTACGATGATGTGCTACAAAGTTTTACATGGTTTATGAGAATATGGTTTCCATTGATATCAGTTAAGCTATGAGATGGTGTTCCTTCATGATACTACAACCTAATATTCATTATGATATTCGTTCTTCTCGCACCTGCAAAACAAATATGTTAGTGAAAATTGAAGAAAGGCATTTTGAGGAAAAGAAAAATACTATATCTAATACAAAAAAAGACCTAGCTCTGCAATACTACATGCCTAAAGTATTTGTTGATTATTGTTCAACCTTAGATAGCAAGGAAATGGGTATAACAAAATGTTAAATTACATTTTTTATATATATGCATATGGTGGAAATTTTGATGGTGCACTTTGGAAAGGTGACAATGCAATGGTTATGCATTCATTAATGGAATCGGTAGCTGATATACATATGTTATAATGTTGGTGGCTCATGGAAGTGATGGCTTGCATTTTTTATGGTGATTATGCGATGTTTTGGGTTGATGTTGATCACACTATTGTTGATTAAGGTTGATTGTCATTGATGTCAACCCTTGAAGAAAGACCTGTAGAACAAAGGTTTGGGTAATGGACCCGTTAGCACTCTGTAATTTGCCCAAGGCTGAAAGGTAATCACAGAGGCAACATCAGAACCGCTTCGAGTCTTGGATCTAGCCCTCCAAGACTCAGAGAGGGATCTCTCTGTTTGATATAGCTTTGTTTGCAGAAATATTAGGCTAGTTATGAAGAACAAGGGTTTGTTGTCAAAGTGTTTTTGAATTGGTTGAGACAGTCAACTCCTCCATTGGGCTATGGGGTCTGCAATTAATAAAATCTGAGATACAACCAGAAACGCTGAATAAATCCTTCACAAGGAGAGATAACACACTCACTGGATCTTCAATAGTTTAAATGATGATCAGAAGAAAAGAGAAGGAAATAACTCCAACCAACAAGCACTTAAGAATCTCTTGATTGAAGATATTTAGAAGATGAACATTCAAATATTTAGAATCGGAAACAGGTTATCGGAGATAAATCCTGAGACATACGCTACTCTTAAATATTAGTTTCAGAAAATGAGATGATTACAGAGCAAGAAAACATTTGACTGAGAAAATCACATCACCAGTGAACATGCGCAGGAATCCTGTAAAGTGTCTCTTTCATTAATGGCAGATCTATTCAAAAATGTTACAGCTTGGTAGCCACAGGGCGTGAAGATCCAACCCTTTTACATTAAAATCATCTCAATAAATAGTATAGGTATCCTCCACAAGTTCCGAGATTCAGTTCAACCGCCTCGGCCCGAAATAGCCACGGAATTCGGAGTTTTCTGTCATGAAAAATGGACCGTTTTTATGTGAAACAGGGGTCTGTTCAGATGTGATTCTCTCTTCAAATATGACACCTGGATGAAAATGGAAAGAGGTTATTGTATATGGGCATGTTCTGGACACAAACCTCTTTCGGTTTCACAAAATTCGTTCCCATATGGCCGTGACATATCCTGCAAAATCGGGACTGAAACGGAAAATTCAAAATATGGAAAAATAGGCCTCGAAGATGTCTTCGACTCCCTCTGCTCGTAACTCCGTTGCAAAAACTGAAAGAAGTTTTTGTTCCTCATCCCATGCTGAACAAAAAACTCTCTCGTATTTTTAAAATTCGTCTCCGTTTGCTCAGAATATCCCCCGGAAGAAGGCATGGTAAAACTGGCAAAAGATGGTAAAAACATGCAAAAGAGGTTTTTGGCGGGAGACGGAATTCCGGACCCCCCCCCTCGTTAAACGCAGACTTCCCGGGGGGGTCCGGAATTGAACCCAGGCCGTTGATCTCGACACTCACTCCAGGACCGTTCAGATTGGCTTGATTTTTAATTTAAATTCCGGACCCCCCCCCTTCGTTAAATTCTGGAAGGTGGGGGGGCCTCCGGAATTAATACGATGCGTTGATATTTCTCGTGGTAAGTGGATAGGGGGGTACAGGGTATGAAATGTACGTGGGAGTTAAGGTGGGCGGGAATGTGTGGAGTGGGAGTGACGTGAGGGGAAGTTGGGTAGTGGATGGTGAGGTGGGGATGGTGGGGAGTGACGTGAGGGGGTGTACGTGGGTAGTGAGTGGGGTAGGGTGGTAGGTGTAGACTTAGGATAATTGTGTTGTTTTTTATTTATTTTATTTTTTGTTTTTAATATGTTTTGCATGTTTTGTTTTATGAGTTAAGTTTTGCTTTTATGTATTTTTTTTTTAAATGTTTTAATTTTATTTACTTTTTGTTATTTTTTAATGTTTTTAATATTTTGTATTTATTTAATTATTTATAATTGTTTTTTTTTATATATGTTTTTTATTTTTTATTTTGTTTTTAAATTTAATTGTTTTATTTTAATTTAAAATTAACCCTAACTTTTAACTTAGTTACTAACCTAGCTACTAACCTGGGTTCTTAACTTGTTTAATAATTAATTAATAAATAATTAATTAATCATTAATTAATCATTAAATAATCATTTATTAATCAATTTTAACCTAGCTTAACTTTATTAATGCTTATTTTTATTTTAATCTAACTGATTTATTATTCTTTTTGTTCATCCTAAGTCCATTTATGCAGGGACTGAGAGGCGGGAAAAGTAGTTGATGGGGCAACAAGACAAGGGAGTGTGGGCGCAGTGTGTATGAAGGATGCAGCGGGGTGATGGAGGATTGATCGACAAGGATGGAGGGAGGAAATGGAATCACCTGAGCCAGGACTTCGTCACCACGAGAGAAACGCCAGATCAACAGTCAAAGAATCGACTCGCCTATAATTATAGGACCCTAACAGGAGGCTCCACCTGGGGATGGCAACTTCTTTCAGGAGGTTTCAAGAACCATAGACTTCTGAACATGCAGACCAGAGCTTTATCCATTGGGCTGATCCCAAAACCTTATTCTGCCACCTGTACTTGTTTTGATCTTGCAACTGAAATAAAATCAACCGAACACTGTTGAAAAAGAAATGCTCAGAATGCTGAGCTTATTCACATTCTCCTACCTACCCTATGCTACTGACAATTTCATCATTCTAAATGATACAATAATGCCAGTGGATCCAATCCAACAGTTGATTTAGTGGCTCTGTTCTTTCACTGTCCGTGATGAAACTAAAAAATGAGTCTGTTACTCGTGCTTGAGAGTAACTTCCACCCTGCTTTCCCTTGCATAAGATTTGATCAACCCAAACAATAGGAAAAACATCATCAATAGAAAAATATCCTGTATTAAAAAATTTCTCCATATAGGCAGCTACAGGATCAATATAGAAATGACATGCTCCTTGATTCTTGGATGGCATCCCTGGCATTGTATCTCTATTGTCTTCATCCTCGTGTATTTCCTGACATGGCTGCAACTGCTCTGATGGGCTTTGTACTGATGCTTCCGACGAACACACCTCTGTAACTGACTGCCTGATCATGTCAATGTCATAACAACTTTTTATCTCATGAATGGAGAATGAAGAATAATTTTGGCCACACAGTCCATCCAACTGATCAGCTATTGGGTCCTGAAAAGACTAACAAGACTGCTGCATTGACTCAAATGAAATTTCCTGCTTGTTTCTGTATTCATCCCTCAACACTTGTCCAAGAGTCTCCTTCAAAACTTGAAATGATTTAAAGCAAAATGGTACAAAGCTCTTTTGGATTAAATCATAATTTGTCTCAGGCTCTAAGCTATCATCAGGAATTTGAAAATCAATGTATGTCGAGGGCTGCGGTACTGGGTTTAGAACAGCCTCCATATCCTTAAGGGTATCATCAATTGATTGGTCAGAGGAAATTTTGTCTCTACTACTCACAACTGACCTAGAGTTTCTTTTCAGAAATTGACAAGATGAGCAACATAAGGGCAAAGTGTCTT
>ML786428.1:477655-489481 GCA_009831015.1 Picea engelmannii
AGAGAGAGAGAGAGAGAGAGAGAGAGAGATGGGAACAAATATCATTACAGATCTTGATTGGCTCTATTAACAGAAGTAGAGACTTCGTTATTATTTTTTGGGAAACACTACTTTCAAATATAGACGTGGATTGGGGAAATGTATGGTGATGGTGGATGTTAATGGTTACAGATTGAGTGTTGTTGTTTACTGTTATAAAATGCAGAATGAATGAATAAAAGGAACAAAACCTCTTACAAATTGTGTGAAATGCTTATGTTTTGTAATGAAACTGTGTTGTATATTAATGGACAATGAAATTAAAAAAATACACATGAATTATTACTCAGTAATCTAATTGTTGGTTGATGCATATTTTTCTTACTGCAAAATATGTTTTGGATTGCTTGATTAATCTCATGAACAGTAAACGTTCCCCCCCCCTTCATTATCTCATTTTATGCTAATTACAACCCCCTCACATATCCCTATTCATTTTGTTCACCCCCTGTTCTGATATTGATCACATATAAGGGAAATTCTATGTTAGATTGGATAAAAGTGGCAGAATTCTGTGTGGATTGCAGTGAGGTTTATTGGTTTTCTTACAATTGATTGTTGTTATCATTGAGCAGTGACCATATCTCTCCCCTTTCATTATATCATATTTTCTCTAATTACAAACCCTTCATGTATCCATGAACATTTTTTTTTCACCCCCCTGCTTATTGATTAACATTAGAACAATTTGTATGGATTGGATTGCATGAGCCTGATACGTTCTAAGCCAAATCTATTTCATATTTTTAAGAGTTGTCATGCATGGCTATTTAAAAGACTATTTGCTAATATATTACACATGAAGGATGATTTTTTTTAGTCGAGGAAGCCATAGCCAAGGAAACAGAGGTAGAGGTAACTAGAACCGAGGCCCAAGGAGGCCCAGGTTTTCTATACATTTTGATGCTAATTCAGAAGAACTTGGCCAGTTTTTTCATGATGGATTTTTTAATTGGATTGGGCAGGGAATAGTCCAACCAAGGCCTGAAAGGCCTCCTTTCCAAGCCTCACAAGCCCCCAACATCCTTGTGCCTTCTCATGTCTCTTTATAGTCTGAAGTCCCTGAAAATGATGGGTGGAAGGAGATTCTTCACCCGACGGTCTCCCAACACCGTGGCTAGCCCAACTTGACTTTGCCTGCTCCTCCACCTTTGAACCCCATTGTCCAAACTTCCCCTAACCATTTTCTAGTGCAATCCTCCCATGCCAACAAGAGATTGAAGACTGAATCCCACCATGCATTTGATAAAGGAAAATCTATTGCCACCCCTTCCTCACCCTTCGATGACTCTGACAAGTGCGTGTCTTCACAGATGCATTTGAGGGATGATTGTTCCCATGTGATCAGTGAGATAAATCCTAAAGGCTCTGCCCAACCTAAGGCAAATTTAGGAAAGTCAAGAGGTGACAACAACAACCAAGGAAGGGTTGCATCACAAACTGGAAAATATGGCTTTTGCGTTTTATGGTTTTTATTGTTTTATGATAGTGGACATCATGGATTTTTGGACATCATGTTTTATTTTGGATATATGAGTATTATTTTGAATTAATTTCAATTTTCATGAGCTAAAATTGCCAAAAGTAAATATGTTGATGGGAGGCACAAGAAGGTGTGTTTGTTTAACTAATGGATTATGTTATGATTGATATGATTATTATGAACTAAGGGGAGTCACAAGGGGCCCACCTTCTAGTTATTATTTATTTATGACCCTTATTATAATAATTACTTGTCCCCCTAATTAAAGTTAGTTGAGTCTTTAATCAACTTAACTATTGAGTTGGTTTAAATAATTCAATCAATTATAACTTGTTAAAGGCAAGAGTAAAGGGAGGAACATGGGGAGGATAGAAGCACAAATCATGCTAAGGTTTTCTCTTTGAGTTTATGTTGAGATAGTTCAGTTTTAATTCATTCATATATTCATCATAGCCTAATTCTCTTTTGTGATAGAAGGGTCTTATTGTAGACAACAATATTCAGGGATGAATCAAATCATTTAGACACTTGTTCTTCGGAGGTGTTGATCTATCTTTGATAGTATGTGTAGACTTGTATGTTTGTGAATTAAATTTCATGACTGATAAAGGTTGTTGTGCAGAGTCGAGTGGGAAATAATCTATGGCAATCTGATCCATCTTTTAGAGTTCAGGTTTGTCTTTCTATCAGAGGTCCTTTTGTATGTTCCATCGAGGATTTCTAAGTTTGAATTTGGTCCAAGATTTCTATGTGAAATTTTGTAAAGACAATGACTCTTTGGTGAATTGGAATGGAATAAAATATTGCTTTATGTCTCATCTATCTTGATTATGATCATGGTGTCTTTACTTCAGTTCTTACATTTATTTCAACAACTGATATTTTCAGAAAAATATAAAAAAAATGAATTTCTAGCAAGCTTTTTGTTGATAAAAGACTAGCCTAAGCACTTGTAATTAATACTTGTGAGTTAGGATACATTTTTTTTTTGGCTATAAACATAGGGTGATATTCCCGTCTAATTTACCTTAGCCAAGTAAAGTATGAAAATGCTTGAGTAAGATCAATTCATATATTTTCCTCAACACATGGGACAATGCAATTCCACCAAGGATCTATAGCTAAATCTAGAGGAGACATACCAAAGCAAGAAGGAAGACACTAAATACAACTCCATCAAGAACAATGAAGGTAAAGAATCTCCAAAAACCCCTGATTGCAATATTTCAAAATGTGATGATGTTGAATATTTCTCTACAAGTGAAGAAGAAAATATAGAGATAGTATGTGTATAATCAAATGATAGTTATCCCATGGAATAAGTAGAAGAAGAACTATCCGAGATTAAAAGGAAAGTTGAATGGGGTCTATTTGAATACAACTATGACCATTGTTACATATAATATAGCTATCTTTCTGATAACACTAAAAGGTTTCTTAAAAATAATCAAAGGCATATATTGAAGTTAAAGGAAATGCTCAAGTAACAAGAAGAAAGTAAAAAGACTGAATTAGAAGACAAAGAAGAAGAGATCAAAAGACTAAATAATGAAATAGAAGAGAATAAGAAGCTAGATGATGAGATTAGCAAAAGTCTTGAAGTTAATGTCCATCTCAAGACCCAAATTGAAGAAGCCAAAAGGGTAGAGGAATTACTAAAGAATCAAGTAAATGAAAAGGAAGAGTCATGTCATAAGTTGGAAGCTGAAGTTGTTGATATTAGAAAGAAAGTAGAGAAGTCAAACAAATTCTTGAATAGCTCAACAATATTGAATGAGATATTGGATAGTCAAAGATCACCAAATGATAAATCAGGTCTTGGATATATGAAATAAGTTACACATGTTGAAGCAAGCACTTCAAAGAAGCATGAGGTAAGTCACTCACTCTCAAAGGATGGAAATAATGTTGCAAGTCAATCATCTACACAAGACAAGGAAAGTTTCAAAAGAACAAAGCAAGGAAAACATCAAGAGGCCATATTTACACCTCAAAGAAGAGAGACACCTTCAAGATGGACATCAAAGAAAAGGTATGAAAATGTTTTTCATGGTCAATGTTACTCATGTAATGAATATGGTCACAAAGCTTTGGAATACATATATTATGCAAGGAAATATAGTGAAATATTTCATAACCCCTTAAGGTGTTGGAGATGTAATCAAGTAGGGAATATTGCTGCTCATTGTCACACCATGAGATGCTACAACTATAGTGTATTTGGCCACAAATCACAGTATTTCTGGAACACAAGAAGAAATTCCATGATGAGGACTTCATATAGCGTGACTAGAAGAAGGAATGAAGTTAGGAAGGAAGACATTTTTGAAAAGATGGAAGCTCAAAGATCAAGTTATGAAAATCTGGGACACCTTTAGAAGTGGGTGAAGAAAATTGAACAGTCAGAACATAATGGCAGCCTTAAGGGAAGCTCAAGTTTTCATCTTCATAAGCATACCCAGGTTACAATGGTAACAGTCGCGTACATACACAAGATGGACTATGAATAGGTCACGTACATACGCGAGTTGTTTGTGCAACAGACCACATATCTGTGGTAAAAATCCTTGGGAAAATGGCTATGCATATGAGTTGCAACATGGTATGATGGTATAAATATGCATTGCAAGGTCTGACATGGTTTGTTGCAAGTTTTCATGATTACATGTTGGCATACATACTTGTTGATGTATGGATGATATAGTTAAAACACTTCATTGATTAAGATACATGATTGTGGCACTTGGTTCTTGGTAGAGGCATATCATGAATGATATGACACTTGTTTGAAGAACATGGTTGGAATGTTGGTAGAGGCATATGGTTGATGCAATCCATTGATGATATCTTATAGCATATGATATGGTATTGATGTACATGGGTATTCCGCTTGGTTGGCATAGGATGTACTTGGTTGATGATTTATATTTTGCTTCATAATGTATGGTATGGCATGGGTTTGATGCATGGACAGGTCCAAGGATCATAATAAAAGGAGAAGTTGATCTATGTTCCGGTTGAGAAGTAGCATTTGTAGCAGAAGCATATTGCAGTGGTAGAATATTTTTCATATTGCAGAGAATATAGGGGGAGACATACCCATAGGGGGATTCATTCTTCTTCCCATGATTCTAGGAGGAGAGATTTATCAGATGCAAAGATAAATACTTGAAAAAGAGACCTATAGTTGGATAAAGAGCACATAGTTCTAGGGGGAGCGATGGTCATAGGGGGAGCATGAGCTATATATATTCAACATTACATCAGAGTGATATCCCTTGCTCAAAAGGGGAGAGATTATTCAGAGGAATAACAAAGGCATTCATACAAGGGGAGAAGCCCCAAGGAGAGTTTAGGCATGGGGAGTAGCCCCAAGGGGAGAATGACCCTTTTCCATTGATGTCAAAGGGGGAGAGATAGTTACATTGATGTGATTGAGATGCCTATTGATGCAGAGCAATGGCTTGTCTACATGTTGCCATCAATGATTGGTGTTGACATCAATGTTGGTATTTCCATCAATTCCAAAGGGGGATATTGTTGGATCATGTTGTCATTGATGCCAAAGGATTGGTGTCAAAGGAACAATGTCTTGTCATAGTATATTGATCTAGTGATTGATGGATCATGTATTGACCTTGATGTCAATGGATTGATTTCAAGAGGATTCATAGTTGTATGCATAGATGAATATGGATCAATGAGTTGTCATTAATATATGATGCATAGCTGGATTGATGTAAAGATGACTCATTATTGTATTTTCATGGTTGTACAAATGGATGAACTCCAAAGTGGTCCCCTTATGGTGAAAGCCCTCATGGGAAGACACTTTGCGGTGAACCCCAAAGTGGTTATTGTCTTGTCATGATTATACAAATGGATGAACTCCAAAGTGGTCCCCTTATGGTGAAATCCCTCATAGGAAGAAGCTTTGCGTTGAACTCCAAAGTGGCCCCTTATGGTGAAATCCCTCACGGGAAGACGCTTTGCGGTTGAGTTATCGTAGAAGTAGGGTTAGAGAACCCATGCTTAATTATGGAATAATGAGATGAATATCAATGAATTTTTCAATGACACTATCCTAGATGGATAGTTCTTGTCAATCCATTTCCGATGGTATGTGGAACGTCACATAACTCCTCACAGTTTGAGAGTTATGGCCTTACGAAGTTGAAGGACCCTCATATGTTGGCTTGAAGCCCCAAAAGGTCAAAGAAGTCAAAGTGATTGCAAAGAAGAAATTAGTTAATTAATAAAGTGAAGTGACAATGTCAAATAGGCTTATTTAAAGTGAAGTGACAAAGTCAAGGAGGATTATTTAAATAATAAAGTGAAGTGACAAAGTAAAAAATGATTATTTAAATAATAATGTGAAGTGACAAAATCAAAGAGGATTATTTAAATAATAAAGTGAAGTGACAAAGTCAAAGAGGATTATTTAAAGTGAAGTGACAAAGTCAAGGAGGATTATTTAAATAATAAAGTGAAGTGACAAAGTCAAAAAATATTATTTAAATAATAAAGTGAAGTGACAAAATCAAAGAGGATTATTGAAATAATAAAGTGAAGTGACAAAGTCAAGGAGGATTATTTAAATAATAAAGTAAATGAAGAACTTTCTAATTATGAAAAGTGGTTATAAGAAGGTTAACCCTAAAACAAGGAAAATGGGTTAAGTGGTCAAGTGGCTATTGGATACATGGACAAGTGGAAAATTGGGCAAAGTTGGACATAGGTGACTATGTGGAAAAAGTTGCCTAGAAGATGCTTCTAAGGAAGCTACTTGGAGAGTATAAATAAGAAACAAGGGTCTCTTGTGAAAATCATCTCTTGAGAATAGCTTGAAGATCTATTCTGAGTAAGAGATGTATTGCAAGTTCTCATGGATGTCAATGGAGACTTGAGTGTGAGTTGATGTCAGGTTCGTGAAGTATGAAGAAAGTTCCATATCTGCATTCTATGGGCTCAGATCTGCCATAGAAACTCTGTTATGGTTACATAGTTGTCTTGATAGATACTCTTTCTTATTGTATGGTGAATGCTTAAGGCATTCTTGGTATGGATGTTGTGATATGGTTATGTTAGTTGATTGATAGAGTGAGAAATGCTCTTGTGGTTCAGTACTGATATGATTTCCATAGTATACTAGTTTCTTATACATGATTAAGTAGCATTCATATTGTATGGTTGAGGAGCATGAGTAAGTTGTGGGAGAGCATATATGTGCTGTTATTGGTTATGGTTCAGATTGGACAATGAAATACATAAGTAGATGTGACTAAAGGCTGTAAAGGATCTTAGCTTTTCATAGAGAGAAAACCCTAATTACTCAGAAGGCATATGCAGGTTGTAGTACAGACTAGCCGTGTACATACGCGAGATGTACTACTGGTAGGACACATACATACATGTGCTGCACTACTGATAGGTCGCATACCTATTGACATATTGATATCTGTTGAGGATTGATTCCTCTTCTCAGTTGGGGCTGAGTTGTGTAAGCTGAGTCTTGCATTGTAGAGCTGGTTCTCTTATGGAGTTGTAACTCTATTCAGTTGTTGCTGATAACCCAAGGATTGTAGTCCGTAATAAAAATAAAATTGTACATACATCTTGTGTTCTTTGTGTTCCTTGTGGTGATGACTTATTGATGATATTTGTTGCTAGTATATGTTGTTGATGTATGTTCACATTTAATTGGTTATAAATTACAACAATAAGTGATGAGTAATTAGTGATTGCTAACTAAGGAGTTTTGTGAAGAGGAAGTTTTAAAAGGAGCCCTACATTGATTCAACCCCCCTCTCAGTGTGGTCGGTGTTTCCAACCCTTTATTCTATTTCTTTATTCCCTACTTTATTTCTCTGCTTTATTCTTCTCACTGTGCATTGTACTCCTGAATGTGCCTCAACTACACACTCCCTAGTCTTCTTTCCTCTTCTGCGCATATCTTCTATACTTAGGATTTTTATGAATATTATTTCCAAAATTCTTGTCCAACAGGCCCCCAACACTCACCTGTGGCTTGTCCTGAGACACTTAGGCCTCTTTCACACACCTCCATGCTTGGATGAATTTTTGGGAGGCTTCCTTAACTTCCACAACTTTATTTATTATTGTTGCCTCTATTTCCACAATGTCTTCGACCCCGTGCATAGTCAAGGATATAATTTTTTATTATACTTCATGTGTTGTTTGTTTCACCTTTCCTTGTGTAGTGTCCATTTCACCTATCACCTTCAATGCTTCTACTTGCAGCGGTCCTAAGCCTTGTTGAAGGATCTTTTGTTGATCTCGCATCTGTTCCACTTCCATGTATTCCTGTCTCTGTGCCAAAATGGTTTTCATCCATCCTTCCGATGGAAGAGCGTTTATGGTCTCTAACGCCTTCTGCGCCTTTTCCTGTGCTTCCCTTAATTTTTCTTCCATAACCTTCATCTCTGGACATTCTACTAGATCTGTCCAAATTTGTGCGCTTTCCTCATAGAGTTTCATGCATTCTTCCTCTACTTTATTAATGTTGGCTATGACTGTCATCATCATTCTTTCTCTTCCTTCTTGTTCCTCAAGTGGAATTCCCGACATACTACACAAATGTATATCCTTAATTTTTGTGTGGAAGCCTTTGATGAATTCGCTAATTTTTAAAACTTGCTCTTCCATAGTAGCTTCTACTACTATCGATACTTTGGGGATTTCTCTATACAACTTCTGGACGATCGCTTGTCTCTTGTGCACCATTATATCGAATTTGTCCTTTTCCTTTAGAGATTTCTTGTCCCTTTCTTTATCCTTATTCTTTTCCTTCCTCACTCTTTCCACTTGCCCTTCCACTTCACTCTTTTGATGTAGAATAGTTTCATATTGTTGTTGCAGTTTATCCATTTCATCCCTTACTTTGGTCAGTTCCATTACTTTGTAATATGTGTATGGGCATCCGTGACACTACTATGTTTAGATTGTTTAGAGCTTTCATTTGTTCTTGTAGTTTGATCATTGGTAACTCAATTGCGTCGACCTCAATTTGTAACATTCTACACCCGAAATCTAGCTCGGTCAAGATTGGATTAGTAGTTTGTGCTTCCTCTACCAAACTTGTGCTCGGTTGTCTACCCATTCTATGCTCTGGTGTTATTCGGGCTACTTATAATAGTTGTTGTAACATTACCAACTGATCCTGCACCTTCTAGTGTTGTTCTTCTTGCTTCCTTGTAGCTTCCTCAATGACTTCTTCTGCGACATCCCATACTTGGTATTTGATTCGGTCCATGTTGTCATTGGTCAAATTATAGACTGGGGGTACCTTGTGCACCTTAGTCTTCTTGCGCGGACCTCCTGTTGGATCCTTCCCCTTATCTTTTCATTTCACTCCTATCGTGGGGAATTTCTATTGTGCCCCTTCTTTTGATAGGTCATGCATGTTTCCTACTCCATTATTTTGGTCATTCCCCTGACATTCACCTAGTTCTTCATCATCCTTGTCCCATTCTTCTTCATATTCCGAGTGGCCTGCTTGATCTGTTGGGGTTTTCCACCCATATTCCTAATAATTCGTGATAGGGAATACATCCTTTGTTGTCAACATGTGGTTGGTTTACATCCACTGGAATGCATGGTCCTTATTTGCTTACACGTACATATGGTGCATCCCTACTTTCAATCACGTAATATCCTTGTAGGTTTCTACTCTCTTAGTTGAGATGGATGGTGTATGTTCAATTATATACCTAATTGATTCAAAGTATACGTAAAAGGTAACATTATTATCTTGTTTCCTCCTTTTGTTTGGTGTATTCTATTATCACTCCAAGAAACTCCTTAGGGTTGTAGACTAAGGATGCTTTGTAACTTAATAAATCATGAATAATGAAAGTGTGGATCAATGGGATAGAGAGTAGCTAATGGAAGACAACTCACAATGCAATCGAATGAAACAGTGCTTTTAGGAATCAATGACCAGATAGAGTAATATCAAAAGGTATGGAGAAAACTGATCTAGATAATCAAGTACAACAATGTGTAGGATCATACAAGCCAGCAAGAATTTCTTTAGTTCAAGTTCATGAGCTTAATAAGAAATCAATAATTCTTAGAAGCTGAGCTAAACTGAAATAAAGTACAGAACATGGAATAGATGAAGAAATCTTTCATTAACAACAAAAGAAGACTGTCTTTCTGTATTGAAAAATAAGTGTCTTAGTACAATAGAAAAAGAGTATCCAAAATTGACCTCCTCAATCATCTTGAGTCTGAGTATTTATATCATTACATTTCAGTTATCAGATCCTAGAATAATGGATCTGATATCTTCAAAACAAAAAGTAAATCCAATTACAATAAAACTAGGGAGAGATCCACAAAATAAGACTAATCTTTATTTGATGATCTTCCAATAGGTAACAATTGATGAAGTGTAGTTCTAGCCTTCCAAGGATCCCCAGATTCGATCTCTCGAAGATAATTTCGAATTTGGTAAAAATTTCCAAATCCCTAAAATCTTGCTTTTGAAAAAGGTAAATGACACTTGTACATCTCTTCTTCTCTTTTATTTTTCAAAAGTGGTTGATTGGATAGATTTGATAATTTATTAATAACGTCTTAGAAGAGGTTCCAATTCGTTCTCATGCAAAAATATTCGATCTGGGAAAAAACTATAAGATTCTGGTCGTAACAGATCTTTCACCAGCTTACTTACCGACAAATCCTCTCCTAAGCTGGTGAAAGGCGGAGCTTTCACCAGCTAACTAGCAAAATTTTCGGCGAATTAGCTGGTGAAAAGAGAAGATTTTTCAAAATCAAATTTCTCGGTCATAGAAAATTTGTTTTTCATGATTGGATAGTCGATCGACATCTAGAAATCCAAAGATTTCCAATGGTGTTTTCAAATCTTCATTTGGAGCTCAGGAAGAGATTGAAAAGTTCCCTGCAAGATTAGGCATCATTCTTTCAAAAATGTCAGTGCATTTTTTATCGCTAACAGGAAGGACGAACTGTCCAATTCTTTTTTCAACAAAGAGCCACTGCGTCTCCTTGCAAATTGCAATTCAAAACCCCAAACACTTCTGCACACCAAACACTGCGATATGCTATTTTGGGCCGAGGTCTTGCGCTGGTGAAAATACTCGGCTCTATTTTTCAACATTGAAAACTTACCATACAATTGTGGGTGATGTGTGGTGGGGAAATGATGCGGCGATTTGATGTCACCAGCCATGTAGTACCGCTCCCTCACCTGTAATGATGGATTCAAATTCGCCATTTCCAATGCCATGATCATGAACCATGCATTTCTGAACGAGATCCGCTTTGCAATCCGATTTAGACATGCAAACCCAAATCTCCATCATTATCCACTTTCACCAGTGCATCATAATGATTGCATGACGTGGGTTGAGTATGTCATCATTTGATTTTTAAAACGTGGAGAGAACACACGTGATTCCCGCTTTCACCAGCTAATGGCCCGTGAGAAATGCTCCTTAGCTGTTGAAAATCACCGCTTTCACTAGCTAACCATCATCTTTAAAACACGCGTTAGCCGTTGAAAGCATTTTTTATGGAAATTTTAAAGAGAAGACCTTTATGGGTCGTCTTATTTCTAAGACAAAAAATCAAAACCTAAGTCTTGCTACTAGAAAAACTCAAAACCAAATTTGAGAAAACTACCAATAGCCATGCTATCAACCACAAAATGCAACCATAGTGACTGATTCATTTTGAGAGATAACATTTGGCTCCAACTGGGATGGAGACCTCCCTGCGAGGTTTCCAAGAACCTAGTAGTTTCAGTAGCCTTTAGCATTGGGCATGGAGTCATCTAGCATGTGCAACTATTCTTCAACAAACCTATAGTTTGACTGTAGCTTGCCTGTAACCTGCCTGTAACCTGTCCTGCTTATTTATGAAATCAACAACTGAAAAAGATCTCATTTGCTTGTATGGAAAGCTTATTCCTCTGCCTACTCCTATACTAACCAGTAGAGACAGATTTATCAAGTAAGATGGAATTTCCAATGCAGCCAAATCATAAACTAATTTACTATTAAAATCCTTGATCTTGACCCGAACAATAATGGAAGAGATATCATGCAGAAAAGAGATTTGAAGAAATGATAAAGACAATCTTCTTCTGACAGAAAATGTTTAACATCTATGCTACTCATAGACTCCAAATAGTCAGCAAAAGGGTCATCAAATTCATAAAGCAATACCTCTTTGGACTGTTGATCCAACTGTAAATTGAAAAGGTGTTGAAAACTGCCTTTACTAATCTCATTGTTGAATGTAGGCTGCTCGAGATC
>ML786428.1:491255-513975 GCA_009831015.1 Picea engelmannii
AGTGGAGTCTTATTCAAACTCAGATGGATCAGGGAAAGAACAAGCTTTTGCAAATCTTCCCTAACAGCTGGATTAGATTTCCTCACCTTTCACAAATGGTCTTTTAGGACACTCTTTTCAACAAGCAGACTAGTATGGATATATATATTTTTCTCTATTTGTGAAGGATGGAAAAAGAGGAGCAGTTCTCTCCTAAGGCCAACTTGTAAGACTTCTTTCCTTGGGCTATATACAATGTCGAACTCAGAAATCAGGTTTGTAATTTCAGAAACTAATGGAGGCTTTCACCCTTCAGGTTTTCTGTTTCAATTTCAGATTTCTAAAAACATGAAGATTCAGAAAAATAGGCTTAACAGAAGATGGTCTAGATACAAATAAGAAACAGTACCTCTTGAAATCCCTGAGGTAGATAATCTGCAGATCTGAAAATCTATTTCTGTAAGACTTGTCTCCTTCTGATGATCTTTTCTGGATCTGTCACAGGTCTTCAATGGAGTCGCCACTAAATTCGTTCTTCATGGAGTCGCCAGATAGATGATTACAACCAAAATATGTCTAGGCTTTGTCTATCATCAAATCTAGATCTATGTCATCTCCCAGAGAAGCTGAGCTTCAATCTCCTTTCCCCGGCAACGACGCCAATTTGTTATCACTCCAAGAAACTCCTTAGGGTTGTAGACTAAGGATGCTTGGTAACTTAATAAATCATGAATAATGAAAGTGTGGATCAATGGGATAATAGAGAGTAGCTAATGGAAGACAAATCACAATGCAATCGAATGAAACAATGCTTTTAGGAATCAATGACCAGACAGAGTAATATCAAAAGGTATGGAGAAAACTGATCTAGATAATCAAGTACAACAATGTGTAGGATCATACAAGCCAGCAAGAATTTCTTTAGTTCAAGTTCATGAGCTTAATAAGAAATTAATAATTCTTAGAAGCTGAGCTAAACTGAAATAAAGTACAAAACATGGAATAGATGAAGAAATATGTCATTAACAACAAAAGAAGACTGTCTTTTTGTATTGAAAAATAAGTGTCTTAGTACAATAGCAAAAGAGTATCCAAAATTGACCTCCTCAATCATCTTGAGTCTGAGTATTTATATCATTACATTTCAGTTCTCAGATCCTAGAATAATGGATCTGATATCTTCAAAACAGAAAGTAAATCCAATTACAATAAAACTAGGGAGAGATCCACAAAATAAGACTAATCTTTATTTGATGATCTTCCAATAGGTAACAACTGATGAAGTGTAGTTGTAGCCTTCCAAGGCTCCCCAGATTCGATCTCTCGAAGACAATTTCGAATTTGGTAAAAATTTCCAAATCCTTGAAATCTTGCTTTTGAAAAAGGTAAATGACACTTGTACATCTCTTCTTCTCTTTTATTTTTCAAAAGTGGCTGATTGGATAGATTTGATAATTTATTAATAACATCTTAGAAGAGGTTCCAATTCGTTCTCATGCAAAAATCTTCGATCTGGGAAAAAACCATAAGATTTTGGCCATAACAGAGCTTTCACCAGCTTACTTACCAACAAATCCTCTCCTAAGCTGGTGAAAGGTGGAGCTTTCACCAGCTAACTAGCAAAATTTTTGGCGAATTAGCCGGTGAAAAGAGAAGATTTTTCAAAATCAAATTTCTCGGTCATAGAAAATCCATTTTTCATGCTTGGATAGTCGATCGACATCTAGAAATCCTAATATTTCCAATGGTGTTTTCAAATATTCATTTGGAGCTTAGGAAGTGATTGAAAAGTTCCCTGCAAGATTAGGCATCATTCTTTCAAAAATGTCAGTGCATTTTTTATCGCGAACAGGAAAGAGAGACTGTCCAATTCTTTTCTCAACAAAGAGCCACTGCGTCTCCTTGCCATTTGAAATTCAAAACCCCAAACAATTCTGCACACCAAACACTGCGATATGCTATTTGGGCCGAGGTCTTGCACTAGTGAAAATACTCGACTCTGTTTTTCAACATTGAAAACTTACCATACAATTGTGGGTGATGCATGTTGGGGAAATGATGCGGCGATTTGATGTGACCAGCCATGTAGTACCACTCCCTCACCTGTAATGATGGATTCAAATTCACCATTTCCAACGCCATGATCACAAACCATGCATTTCTGAACGAGATCAGCTTTGCAATCTGATTTAGACGTGCAAACCCGAATCTCCATCATTATCCACTTTCACCAGTGCATCATAATGATTGAATGACGTGGGATGATCATGTCATCATTTGATTTTTAAAACATGGAGAGAACACATGTGATTCCTGCTTTCATCAGCTAATGGCCCGTGAGAAATTCTCCTTAGCTATTGAAAATCACCGCTTTCACCAGCTAACCATCATCTTTAAAACACGCGTTAGCCGTTGAAAGCATTTTTTATGGAAATTTTAAAGAGAAGACCTTTATGGGTCGTCTTATTTATAAGACAAAAAATCAAAACCTAAGTCTTGCTACTAGAAAAACTCAAAACCAAATTTGAGAAAACTACCAATATCCATGTTATCAACCAAAAAATGCAACCATAGTGAGTGATTCATTTTGGGAGCTAACATATTCCATAAGTTGGCATGCCGTGTGGCCATATTATCTCTACTGGTTGTTCCCATGCGTTAGTAATAGCTCAGTTCCTGCCATCCTATCAGTGCAATCAAAATCAACAATAAGCATAATGAAACTATGTACCCTTCTCATGGGCCTCTATACAGTCTGTCAAAAATTGATTCACCAAGAAGGTGGCCCAATTCATTTGTACCCCTTCTGAGCATTATTTTTGCAGCTCTGATCACTGAGGTTGGTACTTCATCCTTACGACACTTGCATAAAACTTTGTAGGCAAATGCCTGTGTTGTAAACCAAACACCATCATCATTGATGTTTGTGACATCCAATCCCCTTTTCCCCTGAAGGTGTGAAACTTCTCCTTCATTTCTTATGATAGGGTTCTCTCCCCTTCTTTGTTGAACAAGGTGGTTGGATCCTAATCCAGGTGGATATTGGTGGCCACCCACCTATTCCAACTGGCTCCTCTAGACAATTTTTAGTTCAACACGTTCTTCTGTAATTCTTTGTAATTGTGGGTTCTACACTTCTGGGGATGTCTTAAGCCCTACACATATTCTAGGTGGATATTGGTGGCCACCAACCTAATTCAACTGGCTTAGTTTGGAATTTTTTATGTCAGTACATATTTATGTACTTCCATGGTTGTTTTGGGGCCCTAAAGAGTGTTTTTTTTTGGATTTCCATAGTCAAATTGTAGACGAAGTTGGATTTTTATGGAATAATGTGTATCTCTCTAAAAGACCTTTCCAATGGTCTATCACACTCCTAAAACAGAGGTTGTATGAAAAAGTTACAATCCCGGGAAGTTGAGGTACCAACTTACCAATCAAGGCCCACATAACTTTTGGTGTTTCACCTCCTAGGGTTAGATTTTTGGATGTCTAGGGTTTTGGCATTCATGAGTAATGTTAAAAAGGCCTTTGGAGCCTCATTGTAATCATTCTTCTCAGGCGTATGTGCGTAGCAGCCACATCTCTTCTCATAGATAGCTACCACCATTCGAGCAAGTTGTTTTCAGTTCCACAATTTTACAGTTTCATCCTATTTCATTTATTCAATAGAAGTTATTGTTCACTAGATATATATTGTTTTTCTCTATATATTTGTGTTTTTGTATTCATTCTATTATTCAATTCATTCTGCTCATAAATATGGATCAGTGGTATTTGAGTGGTCTGCTCTTCATTTATTTTTCTTCGTGCATGTCCCCGACAAGATCTGGGTACAAGAAGTTGGGACTCGAACCAATCGAGCCTTTGCAATATTGGTCATGTCGAGCCCGACAAAAACCCATGGGGGACGAAAATAAAGATGATGGAGTAGGAGATCCTTTTAAAATGTTGCTCGAGGAAGCCCTTGCACGACAAAGGAATGAAATCATGGACAACTTTATATAGATCCTTCGATAACTACCCACATGAGAAGCATCTTCATCAAGAGACCATGAAACCCCCTTCAAGGTACATGTAAATTTTGATATTCCATTATTTTAAGGACTGATAGATGTGGATGTTGTAGATAAATGGTTAAATCTGCTCAAAGGGTATTTTTCGGTCCACAATTTTTCCGATAGGGAAAATATTACTTTTTCACTCCTCAAGGTCGTCCCCCATGTTAAGGACTGGTGGGATACTTACTATGAGTAAAGGGCCATAGAGGAATATGGAATATTTGTGGTATCCCCCACATGGGATTCCTTCAAGGATTCCATTAAAGAACAATACTACCATGTTGGAAGCTATGAGGACCAGTACACAAGATGGACCACCCCGCATTAGGAAAGGGATCAGACAATACCAGATTTCACTAATATCTTCCATACCCTATGCACCAAATTGGGTATCAAAGACTCTAAATGACATATGGTGCTCAAATATCATGGCTATTTTCATAGATACATTCAAGCATAAATGGAGTTTCTGGACATCGCATCACTGGGTACATCTTATAGATATGTTGTCAAGATCGAGAGAAAATTTAAGCAGAAGAGGCGAGTGTTTGGATCTGCAAAATCCTCACAGCCGAAGCAAGGCAAGGGCAGCCCCAACCCACACAATAAGGGATAGAGCAAAGATGTCCACTCTTAGGACAACTAGTCCAATCTGCAATGGAAGAAGGGTAATGAGAATTCGAAAAAGGACACGGGAAAGTGGTGTGAATACCATAAAATCCATTAGCACAACATTGAAGAATGTCACTCCAAGTAGTCACTCGTGGCCAAGATGAAATCTTCTGAGTCAGAGGCTAATTATGAATCTGAATCAAATCCATAAGGAGGGAAGTGGATTATCGATGTTGAACCCAATGCCACTATTGCTACCACAAAATTCTAGCCAAACAAACAGAAGAACCAGAGGAAGGGGAACACCTCTTTCACTCACAGATGTGGGTAAAGGGAGCTCCACTCCATTTCCTTGTCGATAGAGGTAGTCAGAAGAAACTGATCCCAACATAGGTCATCAAGTGGTTGGACCTATCGATGACATCGCACCTACAACCCTACACTATCGACTGGCTTCGCTAGGGAAGAGATATCTGTGTTAGCCAACAATGTCATATACCCTATGGCATCAAGCCTTTCAAAGACGTCGTATTGTGTGATGTTGGTCCCCTTGAAGTTTGTGATGTTCTTTTAGGACAACCATATTTTTGGAAGAGACATGTTGTGTATGAGTCTAGACCCCACAATGTTATTATTACTTTGGGTAGATAATTGTACAGGATACCAGAGGTAGTGCCGCCTATCACTATTTCTTTAATCTCTACTAAGCAATGCAGTAAGGTCATTTCATAGATCAGGAAGTTCGTCTTATTTGTGATACATGCTCATAGTAAGTAGAAGGTTGCTGCCACATTTGTGGCCTCTACATAGAGCCTCTCTTTGTAGAAAAATAAAGTGGATAGGATTTTGGAAGAGTATAGAGGCATCTTCTCCTCACCCACCGAGGTACCGATGTACTGCCAAGTCAAGCATCCAATTGATCTAACCCCTTGTGCACCTCTGACTAATGGACCAGTCTATAATCCCTCATTGATAAAAAATGACGAAATCAAGAGTCATATCCAAGAGCTTCTTCAAAAGGGGCACATAGGACCCTACAACTCCCCTTGCAAAAGCTCGATTGCACTGGTGCAGAAGATAGACATGACCTGGCAGCTCTGCATTGATTACAAAGCATTAAAAAAAATCATAGTCAGGAACCGGTACCCAATTCCAAGAATTGATGACCTTCTTGACCAACTCCAGGGGGAAAAGTTATCCAACAAGATTGACCTAAAGTATGGCTACCACAGGTTCCCATCGAACCAACTGATGTATGTGTTGAGCACTCAACACACCCTAAAAAGCCTATGTCAAATTTTTTACTTTTTGGGTATCACTTGATCTTTGCACTGTCTAATTTGACTTCATGTTGAGAAATGTTTTGTCCTTACTTATTATAATGAATCTCATCAACTATTCAGGTTTGTTTGAACTTATGAAACCCCATGACTTAAAAGGACTTAACTCCTGAATAAAGAATCAACAACCAAAACACTTCACCCGACACGCTCAGATTCGACATCAGAAGGAATTCAAAGAAGGAAAAGAGCCACTCAAGAAACCTCAGTCACTGAGAATCGATCTCCATCGACATCGGAAAAAGGAAGTTTTTGTTTGCGTCAAAGTCTTGCATAAGGATATCATCGATAGCCGATTCCCCTTCGGCATCTGTAAAAGACAAGGGGAATATACATTAACAAAGAAATAAATGATATCGCCAATAGACGATACCCGACGTGCTTATCAAAATCAGGGAAAACCTAAAGGGATCTCAAGAAACATTATGATTTTGCTAAAGGATATTCCCGATCGCCGATCCCCTATGTGTTTTCAGCATCGAGACTTTTTCGAGGAAGCTAATCCGAAGAAAGCACTTGATAGGTTTATGACTGATTGTTGATCCTGGATAATGTTTTGGCATCGGCAAGCTAAGGTTTGTTTTATAAAAAATAACTTAATGAAAGTCCAAACTTTGATTAATACACAGAAATTAGGCCACCGGTCTTCACCGCCACGTGTCTTTACCAGATTGGAGAACCGTATGGTCTAGTTTTACCCCGAGTCATTCTTGGTTCCCTAGGTCTGAGTCACGCCTTCAAGTCATATTTTCCACAACAACATTGTACGGTGAGATTGATTGGCGTCAGAGATTTTTGTAGAAGGAAATCAATGAAAACGTTCATAATGCATCCCTAATCCACCCACTGAGAGAGCGACACGATGGGACATTTTAGCGTTAGATACGGTCGGATTTTGGGCATTTAAGGAGCTAATTAATACCAAATCCTGCATTAGTTGATACCTCGTACATCACTCAAAACAACCGTTTTAAATCACCGATAGAGCACATAAACCCCCGCGCCTCCGTCGTCAACCCATGATGAATTTAAGTTATGGTGATTCAACAACAGATCTGTTTAAATTTCACTCATCACCCGAATTGAATGGTTGATGCGACACGATAAGTTATTCCCTGGTTTAAATTCTCTTGAGATGTTGTAAACGAAATCATTCTGCATGCAAGTAAATTCACAACATCCAAAGAAGCAAGACGAGTAATTCAAAGGATGCAAAGATCCAGTGAGTATCAAAATAACCAGGTTTAGAAAGCTTTACAGGTATGTATCCAAGTCTGTGGATTTTACATGCTTATAGTTCATATAATTTTATCTTGTTTTGTTCTTTACACAGTCTCTAAAATTTTATTTTAAGTTGTAGGAACAATGCCTCCAGGAAATCCAACCACCAGACGATCATCGAGGGCACCAAATCTGAAATAAATAGAGGTAGGCGAAGGCTCTTCTCTAGGGGCCACAAAGCAATTAGAATACACTCTGAGGTCGAAACCTTTCATCAAAACAACAATGAAGAAGGTTTTTATTCAGTCTCCAGCCTTTGGAGATACAGAGGCAAGAACAGGGTCCAAGATGACACTCCCACATTGGGGAGAACTCTTTAACAAGATCAACTGAGAGGATTACCCGAAATATATACCACACAGTGATCTAGATGTTAGAGTGCTCTACAACGAAGTGTTCCCGAACATCCGATGATCGTACCTGCATATGGTGGCAAGCAGAACCCCTGTTTTCCCTATATTGAAGTCTTGAAGTGGCTCATCAACCACACAAAAACACATAAATGTTTAATCAACGATGAAAATGGTGGGTGTGTCAGAGTGTTCTTACTGGTGGAAGTTCATAAATACTACAAGCTTAGAGATCCTGAGGAGCGGCTGAATAGAGATTTTGTTGTAAAGTTCTATGAGCACCACCACACCAACTGGGTGATGGCCTCATGGTGGAGAGAGGAAAAGAAGTACACCAACTAGAGCACTAGATAGTATGGGATGACCAATTTAAAGGATCCATACATATATTTGATGGCTCTCATCTACCGATTATATGGTGAGAAGGACTGCTCCAAATTTTTAGAGGCATGGGTACCCTTGGCCTACACAGTGGTGATCTCCGGGAGAGGTTTCAACAGGGGAGCGATAATTTCTAAACAACTGAGCATCTGCATATAATAGGATCAAACACCAAAGGAAGGAGAAACACCAGACTTTTACATGGCTTCATATTTTCTTGATGTCATGTGTGCCAGAAACATCTTCGCCGACATGAATCTGAGCTGGCATGTCACAGAGCTCTCGATCCATGTCTATTTCAGCATGCTATGGGAGAACAAGTATAAAAGGTCTTACTCCCTCATCTACAATGAATTCATCGCACAAATTTATTTCATTCTTTTTAAGAAGGAATACCTGAGACTATAGGGTGCGACAAGAAAATGATTCCCAAAGTAGGCCACTGGTACTTGGACAAGTGAGACACCTACATCAGGGTGTTCGGGGCCACCGAAGCACCACATCTCCTATGAGCGCATGTCACTAACTGAATTTTAGTGGGACAAATATGTTATCAAACCATTTTTAAAGGATACAACGCTACCCTGGTCAAGGACAAGAAGCAAGTGTTCATTCCCTATGGTTTACATGTAGGTTTCTACTTGGTTAAAGATATAGCTCAAGCCAAACAAGAAGGGTTGAGCCATATCAAGTTCAGGTTCCAGACAGGCTGATTCTGCAAGCATGATCCAAAGGGATTGGTCTTGCAACACACTTCACAAGTGTCGTCCTGTTGGTCATATGCCCACGACAAATTTGAAGATGAAGTATTCACGAAAAATGCCCGGGACTGGGATGAGGTGGTAGCAAGGATTTTCGACCCCAAAATGACCAGTTTTGGGGCCATGAACCTAGATGAATAGGTGATTACCATAGAAAAATCAACTCAAGAGGCCCTCAGATATAGAGAAGAAATCAGAGTGGCAGAAGTAACAAAGGCTCCCCTGGTGGCCCCAGTGGAGGATAGAGGATTCCCTATGACATAAGATGCATGGGAAAGGGGATTACTCATGATAGAATAGGATAAACGAGTAATTTATCATTTGAAATATGACCCAGACCTCATACGAATGATAGGGGCCCCTGCCTACAACCCATATGAAAGACGGGTAGGTCCAAGCGGCCCCGAGCTAATAAAAATTGATGAAATCATCGGGTTAGATAAACCTGAAGTTACAACTCCACATGCTAGATCATCGGGGGATGTTTCAACTCAGCCAGAGATAGTAAGAACATTAGAGAGAGAAAGTGCACCAAACCCCTTTTGTGAATTGATAAACATCTATGATGATGAAGAAAGTCTGGAGGTATCCCTGGTGACTCCTGTACAAATCACAGAGGAAAAGGATCCCAAGAAGGCATCTTCCCTATCTACCGACGCTCAAATTTGGAGCCCTTCACAGAATGACTAGGAGGTCAAAAGTGTCTTAGACACTGAACTACTTGATGTAACATAAAATCAAAAGTATATTTCGACGGACAAGCCAGGGTCAGTAGAAAAAAAAGAAGAAGCTCCACAACAGGAAATTGGTGTCTCAATGACCGATTATCAAGTAAGTACTGAGCCTACCCCCGATGTCTCAATTTCAACTGATACTCAACCTCCCGATGAGAAAAAAATAGAAGTTGGACCTTCAGAACACATGGAGGAGGTTCAAGAACCTAGTCTTGAACAAATATCCACCATCGGGAGCCTGGGAAATATGCTCACCTGGGAGATCAACAAATCCCCGAACCTGTGGATGAAGTTGTTGACATACATGCTATCTCCTATGACTGGAAAAGGAAATAAATCATCAAGAGAACCACCAAGAAGAGGAGGATCACCCTAGATCGCTCCATCCTCATCACCACGGAGGAAAATTTGATGAACACAGAGCATGCCAAGACATCCAAACTTATCGGTGCAGGGATGGCAATCACAGATTCCACCCCGAACAGAGTGGAAAGGGATGAAGAGGAGATGGCCACTATGTTGAAGGAATTGTAATATGTACGCCACTTGGTGAAATATTACCAGGACACCACACAGGCCGCAGTGTTCCTGAGAAGTGAATTCCAGGAGGCCTACACCAAATTTACAGATGAACGACACCTATTCACTACAAGGATAGCCAAGCTTCAAGAAGATACCCTCATGGTACTGGTGACATGCAAGAATATTGAGAGGTGGTATGAGAAATCACACCAAGCCATGGAGAGGATCGACTATATCAACATGGTACAACATGGTCAAGAAGCCGAAGAGCACGAAATCCAGGTACTAAGGGAAAGCAACATCAACCGCATAAGGAAATCAACCAAATATTGGGTAAAAATGGCTCAGGAGCCTCATCGAAAAATACAAGAGAAATGGGTCGATTTCACAAAGAGCTGGACCAAGATCAACTGGGAAATGAGAGACATCGACCTCCCCTAATTTGGAACACCCAATGACTTTGTTGACTTGCACGACATAGTCAAATCACATGTTGAACAAGACTCATCATGGGCTGCAGAAATAGAAAAGGTGGTAGAGAAAATACCAATAAGAGAACATCTGAACTGAAGGATAAGATTTCACTAGAAAACGTAAATCCCATCGATTATTTGGTCAGATTGCAAGATCTAGAGAACCATTACATTATTAAATGCTATAGAGTCTAATTGGGCCTAGGTGGTGGGTTTGGTTCTTGCTATTGAGTTAAAGGGATTTATGACCCCTCAACAGAATTGGCGCTAGAAGGAGGGCCTGAAGAATGAATGGATGACAATATTTTTTACAAAATATTTCACACAACCTGTAGATTCGAAACAACCCACATGCATGGATAGTCATTCCCAAGATATCCCACACACACTTAGTACTCCTCAAACGCATAACTCACCCTAGCCCGAGCAATAACATATATTCCATGAGATACCTTATGCCCTTCCTCACGATGAATTGAACCAATTCATAAGAATCACAAGAGCTTACGCCTGACAGATCGGTGCGCTTCCCTTAGCTCCGTTACTTCCTTGAAGAAAACAAATAAGAAGACTAGTGGTCGAGTCCCCCGACTAGATTTTTGTAAAAAAAGTAGAAGACCTGATAGATTTATCCCTCACTGAAATAAAAAATCCTCTTAATATAATCCCTGAAACACCAGCCGACAACTTCTCTGAGCCCGACAATTTTTCAGAAGAGGAAGGGTTTAACTACGAATGCTCAGTTTCAAGATCTGAAGACATGGAATATAACAATGACCATAATGAAGAAAGGGGAAACCCACCTCATAATAATCAACCTTGGTTGTCCAGAGATGCTTTGGCCATATTTGGATGAGTACATAACCTTCCCCGACATCCATAGAAGTTACTCCCTAAATTTTACCCTGAAACCTCAGGTTTTCCTGAAGACCATATCAAAAAATTCATATTAGCTATCAGTTTGATGAATGTTCAACATGACGACGTAGTATGCAGGATTTTCCCCTACACTTTTGAGAATTCGGCTTCCACATGGTATTTTAACTTACCTGTATGATCCATAACTAGTTGGATGAAGTTTCAAAAGGATTTTCTAGATAAATTTGCAAAAGAAACCACTACAAGAGTTTTGATGGATAATTTGCTTGCCACCACCATGAGTTCAAAGGAGAATGTTAAAGACTTCGATAAAATATTTACCATTATGTTAAACAAATTCCAACCCAAAGCTAAAACTACTCAGGAGTTGCAAATCGAAGTATACGTTAATTCTCTCCCAACTTCTATTTCAATGTTTGTGAAAAGGGCTGCCAAACCAACCTTAGCTGAGAATTTTGAAGAAGACAAAATGATAGAGTTCCAAATGAAAGGATGTAAAGAAGGCCATGTCTCATTAGTTAAGAAATAAGTTCATCCTCCTCCCAGGAGAGGACTCCTGTTGACTAGACCCCCAGGGAAACAAACAAAACAAGGTCCCAAAAAGGGAAGTGGAGACTTAGAAGACCTACAACGCATGGTCAAGAAGTTGTCAAACGAAATCATAGACATGAAGAGAAGTGAAGGGGAGGGAAACCAAGGCCAACATCCCTATAAAACTGTTTTTAAAATAAATCTTCTTTTCAAAGCAATTGAAACTCACCCGGGCAACTTAAACATCGATATGGGAAATGTATCATCTGACTATTTCTGTACCTATCATCAAGAGAAGCACTCTGAAAGAGAATTCCCTCAATGGGTGCATGCCATGAATTTAATGGGCAACCGATTTCTAGACGAAGTTTCCTGAACAGAATAATCCAGTGGCTCAACTGTGAATATTTTCGATCAGGAAGAAGTTGATCCAGCAGAAGAAAAAACCATGTTGATATGGGACCCTGACCTACCTATGCCTTCCGATGACCTATATGAGGTTCAAGAACCACCCAAAAAGGTCTTGTCTATGAAAACATGAAGTAGGGGTCAACCTGTCTCAAACAACCTTACTATGACCCAAACTTCGGGAGGAAAGTCTTTTTCTATTATACTTCTATGCTTCTGAAGATCGTTCTTAGCAAGACAATGGTTGACATTAATTCATGCGATATAATGAACTTTTTTCCTAACTCATCACTCACATACAAAAAAAGAAGTGTTAGGGGACCTATGATTTTTTTAAGGGGTCCTCTATCTAACCTGCGCAGATGAACAACCTTGGAAAAGTGATGAAGTGTCTGTCGGGTGGTCTGGTAAAACCTTAAGGGAAAGATGATAAGCTGGAAAGGAATGCGTGTACCTTTGAGACTGTTGGGACAGGGGAAGACCCAGGGTTCAAATCTAAAAATGCACCAACAAACCCTAACTACTGGCCCTTTCTGAAACACCTGCGGAGTAGATGCAGCCTTATCCGAAGTAGAAATAGGGGGTTGCAGGACACAGGTGTCTACTACTAGAGGAAATGCAAGTGAATCCAAAAGAACAACACATAAAGATCTACTTATGATTTATCAGACTCCATCCTACTTTGCACAGTTATATTTCAGATCTACCATAATCAATGAAATAATAGTATAGCAGAAAGAAAAATACATAGCATCAACCACAAAGACACAATATATACGTGGTTCACCCTCTCCCTAGGGCTACATCCATAGAATTGTGTTTATTGATATATTAAAATGAAGCCATACAGTTCTATCTGCACACTTAGCATGCATATCTCTCTCTCTTTCTCTTCTTCTCCCCCCTCCTTGCGCACCCAGCTGCAGGGTTGATCTTTTCACCCAACTGAAGATCTTACAATACCAGAGTGCTCTCACACACAACACTTCTCTCTCGCACAACAATAATCACTCGATATCACAACACAAATCTAGCTCTCCATGAACCCCTCTTCTCTCATCTAGGTCCTTATTTATACATTAAATTGACTCTCAGACAACCTTAGGCCTAACCATAGGTGTCAAAACCCTAAATACAAAAACCCTAAGTGTCTAAAACCCTAGATCCACTTTGATCCACATTTTCAGGGCTTCGCCAACATGTCTTTCCATCTTTCTTGCGAGGTGCTCCAAAGCATCCATTGGTGGATTTTTCCACTTGCTGAGTTGTCCACGATCCATCTTCCTTGGTGATCTATTCTCCTTGATATTCTCATCCAACGACTCATTTTCCCTTACTTCACTCTCTCTTTTCTTCTTCTTTGACCACTTCGACCCATTCTCAGTCAATGTGCCTTCCGCCCAGTTAGTAATTCACCTTTTCTCTTCCTTTTTCTTTGCTTTCTTCCTTAATCCATAACAAAGGGCCAAAATGCCCCCAACACTCACTTGTGACTCATCCTGAGTCACTGGAAGACTGGACCTTCTGTTTTACTTTGACTTCAGACTTTGTGGAGTAGCCTTTTCTTTCTATTCTATCCCTTCCTATCATGTGCATACTATCTTTTATGTTATGTCCCTCCCTCTCATGTGTAGACTGTCTTCTCTACATATGGCCCCAACCAATGTGTCCTGAACTTGCTGTCATATACCAGTACCAGATCTCCTTGCTTAAAGGCTTTCTTCTTGATGTGTCTGCAATGGTAGGCCTTTTTGCGTTCCTTCTGTACTTGCTGATGAAATCCTGCAATAAACCTATCTTCCTCTAGTTCTACCAACTGCGCAAGCCTATTTTGATCAATGTCAGTGTCATCCATATCTGTAAATGTTGCAATTCTCAAGTTAGGAACTAGATATTCCATAGGTACTACTGCTTCTAGACCATAGACCAACTTAAAGGGAGTCTGCATTGTCATCTTCTTGCAAGTGGTTCTATAGGCCCATAACACTGTCGGTACTCTCAAATCCCAATCATCTCTGTTCACACTGTAAATCTTCGTTAGCGTTTTCTCCAAGATCTTATTGAAAGCTTCGACTGTACCATTTGTCTGTGGATGGTAAGGTGTGATCTTCTGATGATGAACTTACCAATATGAAGTGGTGAGGCACAGTTATGATTGAAGGTACCAATTGATAGGTGTTGTGTCCAAAGTGTTAATGAATTTATGCACCCATTGTTCCCGAGGAATGATGCTCCAGGCCTCCTCACAACTTTGCACATGGTCCTTTGGACAATTCTGACCCATGTAACGAACTTCGCACCCTTCGACTTGGTCTGAAAAGTGCATTGTCATCAAAGTGCGACATTGTACCCAGTCTACAATGTTGTTCTTATGTGTTCCCCACCATCTCACTAGCATTGATTTCTAGGCTACATCCAGTGCCAACAACCTTTGTTGTACTGGTACAATTTCTTCAAATTTCAATAAGAAAGTTTCTAAATGATTTAAACCATCAAATGTGGGCAGATTATTTACTTCTGTGCCAATCCAACAAACTTCCTTGGTCAATCTAGCACATTTTTGCACATAAACTTCATACATTTTGTTCTTCCAGTTCTCTATTGCTTCTTCCAAATCTGATGAGCATGCGTTGTCACTTCGCCAGCTTAAATTCCCATCTTTTGTAGGATTATTGTAATCATGTTGTCTTGCTGTCAATTTATATATATTCTCTAGCTCATATGCACAGTCTTCTTCTCTGATGGGCTCTATGTATCTATGACCTTCATAGGGGTCAATAGGTCTAATGACCCTAAGACCATCTCCTTAAAATGCCATTCTTATTTTCTTTAAGTCAACGACAGTGGAATTATTGAAAGCGTAATCAATTCTTAACATCGCAGGATAAGGACAACTATCATCAACTATCTCAATCACTTTGAAGTCTGCAAACGTCCTTACCATGTCGATGTCCACAGGGACATGCTCTAGTATTCCAAAGGCGCTTACTTCCTGTTGATTAGCCATCCTGAGATGGATAGGGGAATAAATCAACTTAGGTTTTCCCATGAGTTCCCAGGTTTGCTTCGTCATAACATTTACTTCTGAACCTAAGTCAAGGACCACATAATCTATGTAATAATCTCCAATCTGAGCATTAATGTGTAATTCCTTATTTGTCCTTCTCTTTCTGGATACTTGATGTACTTCTTTATTCAACAGAGGATCTATCCTGCCTATCTCATATTTTATGATCAAATTTTGTAGTTCTTGTACAACTCTTTCATCTTTAATTAAATTGATTCAAGTGCATAATAATTCCATAAGCTTTCTTATCTTTTCCTTCTCCAGGTGAATAATATTGATCAAATGCCATAGGAATTACACATTATCTCACTTATGGTTGTGTCTTTGATGAAGAAGCCTGATCTCTTCCAAATTCTTTTCTTGCCTCTTCAAATGTATTATTTTCTTACCTTGGATCAAACACTTGTGTCTTCTCTGCAACTCTTCTGACCCTTGATTCTTCTGTAGTCTTTCCCGGGGTCACTTCATCTTCTCCTATAAAAATGCCTCCTCTAGTGATAACAATGACTCTAGGATCCTCTCTGCGAGGTTCTGCTGAGATTATTTGTTCTTTTTGGTTTCCTCCTTGTCTCTTCTGAAGTTTGGTTAACAACACAGGACAATATTCAATAACATGGTCAAATGAGTTGTTGTAGCTGCAAGTGGTACAAGGGTTCTGGTAGTCCCTTTCCAAGTGTCTTGGTTGTGCACATTTATAACAAATGATCTGACCTCGACATTGACCCATGCCTCCTCCTCATCTTCTTCCTCTAAATCCACCGTGAGGGTTGAAGTTTCCTCTTCCTAGGGAATTAAACTATGTAGTATTTCCCTCTTGCCGAATATCTCCTTGAATCCTATATGTATCTCTTGACCTTTCATGCAAGAGGTCATAAGCCCTACAATCCTCCTCATCATGCCCCATAGATTTACAGAACGTGCAGTAAATATTTGTAGGTGTATGGACATATTTTTTCATGTAATAACATTCAACATGGTGATGTCTATTTCTACATACCTTGCACCAGGGTAGAGTAACCTTCTTCAAAGGGATCGAAGCTCCAGAGGCCAAGTATTCATTAAACAAGGGACAATGCTCCTTGTCGTGGCCTTCTGATTTACATTTGATACACCATATGTCTTCTCTTTTATCTTTTCTCTTATCTTTCTTCATATCTTCGACCTATAGAGATAAGCTAGTTAGCTGACTCAAAATTTGAATCATACCTGAGCTGGATTCTCCCATAGGGGATGATTCTAGCTTCATGGAGATATCCAATGGCTCAACCTATGAAGTGAACTTCTGTTGCATCAGAGGAACTATGATGTGTGGCAAGAGGGCAACAATGAACCATTCCTTGTTCTGCTTGTCTGGGATATGAAAACTCAACCGACCTGTCAAGGTATTAAAGCTATGATCAAACTCCCAAATAGGTTTGGCTACTCTCTGCTTGATTTCTTTCATTTCTGTAATGCACTGTGACTCCGACTTGGGTTTCTTGAATTCTGCACTCAACGCAGTCTTGGTCTCATTTAGTGGTTTAGGTTGTGCAACTCCTTTAAAAAACTTCATGTACCATCTCAGTGCATGGTCTCTAAAGGTAGTACTAAACTGATATCTCTTAATTGCTTCGTCATTGACTTGCTAAATACTCCACACAGCTTCACATAAAAACCAATGTTGATCAGGATCTTCATATATATCTCCCCTAAATATAGGTAGCCTCATTTCATCCACCATATATCTTCCTAGGTTTCCTGACTGAGTATGTACTGAACTACTGGTAAAAGTGCTCTGAGTGCTCTGATAACTCTGGCTACTCTGGTTACTTAATACTGCTAAAACAATAGAAGGAGTAATAGTACTTAATTCGACAGTCGACGCAATTCCTGAAGTCTCTGATTCTTCTCGACGATGTTCTTCAGTCTTCCCTTCCTCTTCCCTAGCGGACTCTGAATGTTCCTCCTTTAATAACTCTTCTTCTTCTCCATTGCAGAACCCTTCGTCCTGTGCTAGTGGTTCATGGCTCTGCTCAAACAAGTTTACTAGAGGAACCTCTCTGAAGGTTCTCCCACTGCACATATGCCCCACCTTTGTGTCGTTATCGATGCCCAAATTCTTGAACATTAGATTTTCAATCTGACCAACTACTGTATCTTCAAGATGTTCTTCTCATGCAATAATATCTTGATCCTCAACTTCAAAAAGTGTAAAAACTTTCCTCTAGGTCCCTTAAAGAAATATATCTTCGCTTGGCTATATGACTTGATTCTGTCAATAGAAAAATTGGTAATGTACCCTAAAAGGTGATATCAAAGCAGTGATCTACTTCTCTTGACACAACATTATCAACTCTCTTGACCTTCTTGATGATTGTCAATGTCCAAACCATAGGTGATCTAGATCTAATTTCAAACTGGGTATCTACTGATCTGGCTAACCACTCGTATAGCTCCTTATGAATTCCTCCAAAGAAAATATCATGCATATCAGTAAAGATATACCTTCCCAACCAATCCTTTGTACTAATATTAGGGTTCTTGTTCTGGGCTTCAACAAAGTCCTTTTCTTGTTCTTCTATCCACTTCTAAATCTTTGTCTTTGATGGAAATCACCTTGACATTCCCTCAAGAATATCCTGGTCCCGACAACGGAACCATTTGTTGTAACATGGGAATACCCAGGGTTCAACTCTAATAGTGCACCAAAAAACCCTAACTACTGGCCCTTTCAGCAACACTTGCGGAGAAAATGCAATCTCACCTGAAGTAGAAATAGGGGGTTGCAGGACAGAGGTGTCTACAACCAGAGGAAATGAAAGTGAATCCAAAAGAACAACACACATAGATCTAGTTACGCTTTATCAAACTCCAACCTACTTCGCACAGTTATATTTCGGATATACCACAATCAATGCAATAACAGTATAGCAGAAAGCAAAAGACACAACATCAACCACAGAGAAACAATATATATGTGGTTCACCCTCTCCCTAGGGCTACGTCCACATAACTACATTTCTTGATATATTAAAATGAAACCATACAGTTCTATCTGTGCACTTAGCATGTAGATCTCTCTCTCTTTCTCTTCTTCTCTCCCCTCCCTACGCACCCAACTGCAGGGTTGATGTTCGCACCCAGCTGAAGATCTTACAATACCAGAGTGCTCTCACACACAACACTTCTCTCTCACACAACAATAATCACTTGATATCAAAACACAACTCTAGCTCTCCATGAGCCCCTCTTCTCTCATCCAAGTCTTTATTTATACATTACAATGACTCTCAGACAACCTTAGGCCGAACCCTAGGTGTCAAAACCCTAAATACCAAAACCCTAAGTGTCTAAAACCCTAGGTCTAATTTGACCCACGTTTTCAGAGCTTCGCCAACCTGCCTTTTCTACTTTCCCGCAAGGTGCTCCAAAGCATCTATTGGTGGCTTTTTCCGCTTGCTGAGTTTTCCATGATCCATCTTCATTGTTGATCTTTTATCCTTGATCTTCTCGTCTAATGACTCATTTTCCCTTACTTCGCTCCCTATTTTCTTCTTCTTTGACCACTTCGACCCATTCTCAGTCAATGTGCCTTCTGCGCAGTTCATACTTCGCCTTTTCTCTTCCTTTTTCTTCGTTTTCTTCCTTAATCCATAACCAAGGGCCAACAGAGACAGAGCTAGAAAAAAATTCACCTTAACCATCTCATTTTTCAAATAATAGACATCCTCCTTTCCCACTCGCTCACGAAATTCTTCCAAAATAAAATCAACTATATCAAATGAGAGCACAACAGGAGAGGGTATGTAGATAATTCCGTTGGGGATATGGACGCTCGCTAGTAGTGGATCAAGGTCTGTGATGTCAGGTGACTCCGTTGGGGCTATGGACACTCACTTGCAGCAGAGAAACACCATAGCAAGTGAATAAGGGTAAATAAAAGGCCTAGTGTCAATGAATTCTTTACTAGACTCTTGTCAAAAGGGGTGTGAGGGTGAGTCAGGGTTTTTAGGAAACAAAGGTGGAATAAAGGTTGAAAAACCCACAGGTAGGCCCAAATGCACCAACCAGGGAATTTCAAATGAAAGGATAAAAGAGGCTCCAATAAAAAACCAGTTAAGTTCTTAACCAACTTTGGCATCAGCCGAGCATGAGGTAGGAACAAAGATTCTACTTTTTCCCAATAAATCGCCATTTGTTGAGCACTCAACACACCCTAAAAATCCTATGTCAAATTTTTTACTTTTTGGGTACCACTTGATCTTTGCACTATCTGATTTGACTTCATGTTGAGAAATGTTTTGTCTTTTCTTATTATCATGACTCTCATCAACTATTAATGGTTGTTTGAACTTATGAAACCCCATGAATTAAAAGGCCTTAACACCTGAATAAAGAATCAACAACCAAAACACTTCACCCGACACACTCAGATTCAACATTAGAAGGAATTCAAAGAAGGAAAAGATCCACTTGGGAAACCTTAGTCATCGAGTGTCGATCTGTTGGGTATGTGTTATATTCTTTGCACGAGTAGTAGTTTCTGAGCATATGTGTTGGGTGTGCAGGGGGGCAAAGCCCCCCGCGCGGGGATTGGGGGGCAGCGCCCCCGAATGTTTTTTTCGCACCGGGACGACATATTTCCGGGACCACATGATATTTAGGTGGTTTTTCGGCACATGGTTTTTTGCCAATGGTTTTCTATTTCAGGTTAAGGAATTAGGGTTTTGGACTAATCCAGGTCATTGGGTTAGGTTTTTGGATGCTGCTGGCTCCTATATGTATATTGTATTGTAAACAATGTAACACAATGTATGAATATAATATATATGTTGGTTTTCCCGGCTTGGGTTTCCAGGTGAAAAATCTCTGTGTAATGTTTGTATTTTCCATTGTATCTTTTCTGTTCTTTTCTGAATATTAGTTTGCATTAGATATTGTACAAGGTTAGAATTTACATTTGGTATCAGAGCTTTATTGGCTTCAGGGGATGCCTTTGTTGTCAAGGGTTTGGCTTAGGACTGTGATAAGCCTTGTTACAGTGGGAGATCTGCGGTATTGTTTTTCAGGTGAAAAAAAATGGCAAGAAATTCGAAGATGGAGATCGAGAAGTTTAATGGGAAAATATTTGAGCCGTGGAAGCTCAAGATGGAATATCTTTTGGTGGATAGATATCAGTGGATCGTGGTAGATCCATGTACTACACCTACAGGAAATTTTGCAGATGACTGGAAAAAGACAGATCAGAAGGCAAAGAGCACAATTTGATTGTGTCTCTCCGATTTAGTATTACTGAATGTGTCAGAGGAAGCTACAACCAAGGATTTATGGGAAACGTTGGGGAAGTTGTATCAGTCTAAGTCCCTGGTAAATAAACTATTCCTGAGAAAGAAGCTGTATAACTTGAGGATGAGAGATGGAGACTCGGTGGCAGAGCATTTGAACGCCTTCAATACTGTGTTAAGTCAGTTAGTATCTGTTGATATTAAAATTTCAGATGAAGATAAATGTATCAGTTTGTTGTGTTCTTTACCAGACTCGTGGGATAGTCTGGTTGTGGCCATAGGTAGTAATACAACTTCTTTGAAGTTTGAAGAAGTGGTCTCATCCTTGTTGTCGGAGGAGATGAGACGAAATAATATGGAAGGACATAACACAGACACATTATTTGCAAGAGGACGTTCCCAGGAAAAAAATAGATCTAATTTCTCAAGTGGGAGATCTAAGTCTAAGGGTAGATCTAAATATCCTGGAAAGTTTGTAAGGGTATGTTGGAGGTGTGGAAAATAAGGGCACTACAAGAAGCAGTGTAGATCCAAAGTTGAGAAAAAAAAGGGATCTGAAGAATCTTCTTCTACAGAAGAAAATACCTCCAAGGAAGAAGGAGGGGATGTGTACTTGGCCTCTTCAAGCACACATGTAGATCATGAGGCATGGTTTATTGACTATGGTGCATCATTTCATATGACTCCCCACAGGGAGTGGTTCTGTGAATATGAAAAGTATGATGGAGGTAATGTTTTCTTGGGTAATGATTCGACAACCATAATCATAGGAAGAGGAAGGGTCAAGTTGAGAATCATAAATGGAAGGATAAGAACACTACCTAGTGTTCTACACATCCCAGGTATGGCCAGAAATTTGATTTCTGTAAGAAAAATGGAAGATGCTGGGGTAAAAACAATTTTTGAAAAGGGAACTTGTAGGATGGTTCGAGGAGCAATGGTGTTGATGAAGGGAGTTCGGTTTGGAACTCTGTATAAGCTTCTAGGAAGCACTATTAGTGATGGGTGTAATAGATCCATTGTTCCTGATATTGAAGTTGAATAAGAAATAACTCTTACAGTCTCTGGAGAAAAGGTTATGTTGTGGCATCAAAGACTGGGGCATATCGGAGAGAAGGGTCTTCGAATACTACACGATAAAGGTATGGTTGAAGGTATGTCTAATTGCTCTATGGATTTTGATTTATGTGGACATTGTCTATATGGGAAGCAGAATTGGGTAAGATTCCCCTCTGGTGCAATGAGGGCAGAAGGAATTTTACAGCTAGTTCACAGGGATGTTTTTGGACCTGTGTCAGTCCCATCATTGGGAAAATCTATGTACTATGTCTCATTTATAGATGAATTCTCGAGGAAAACTTGGATATATTTCCTCAGGAAGAAATCTGAAGTCTTTGACAGATTTAAAGAGTTTAAGTCTCTTGTTGAGAATCAAACAGAGAAACAAATTAAGGTGCTTAGGACAGATAATGGCAGAGAGTTCTGCGGGAATGAATTTGAAGAATTCTGTAAGAAGTGCGGTATAGCAAGGTAGAAGACTACTCCATATACACCTCAACAGAATGGAGTTGCAGAAAGGATGAACATGACACTGATGGAAAAAGAAAGGTGCATGCTCAGTGGTGTCAGGATAGGGCAAGAATTCTGGGCAGAGGCAGTGGGTACTGCATGTTATCTGGTCAATAGATCACCCTCATCAGCGTTGGGTGACAAGACTCCACAAGAGGTATGGACTGGTAAGGAACCTTCTCTCACACATCTTAAGGTATTTGGATGAGATGCATATGTTCATGTTCCAAAGGAAAATAGGATTAAGATGGATAAGAAGGCTGAAAAATGTATATTTATTGGATATAAAGATGGTCTCAAAGGTTATAAGCTTTGGAACCCAGAAACTAAGAAGGTATTCTATAGCCAAGATGTGGTATTTAGAAAAATGAAGGATGTTGTTAAACATGAAGTCCTACCAAGTAAGGAAGAACCAGAGAAGATAGAGTTTGATTTAAAGGATGATGAAGCAGACTCTACAGAAGAACATGAATCAGAAGAAGAAGATCCTCATACTCCAGTATTGAGG